>CM062283.1:3306332-3338832 GCA_031216635.1 Dissostichus eleginoides | reverse complement strand
CTGCTGCTGCAGATAAAATATCCTCTGAGTTATGATGTACTGCAGAAACATTAAGAATAAGAATCTGAAACTCCTTTGTTTACTTCCAGATCACGGTGACATCACTACAGAACACTAGCGCTCCAACACATTGTACGTGATAGGCTAAAGGGGGCGGGACATCTCTAAGCTGGTTGACCAATCACAACAGAGCCGCCCAGGTAACCAATCAGAGCAGGTTTCAGACAGAGGGTGAAAAGAGGCAGTAAAGCGTTACAGAGAAGCAGTCGTTGTTAATCCAACAATGATGACGAAGTGAAGTAAAACTACATTAAATCAAAATACACCGTTTTTTACTTAATAATTACAAATAAATTGGACAATTGTGAATCAAACGCAATAGAAAGTAAAAAATAAAATGAAATCATATATAGTCCCACTCAGTTATTTACATACATATATTTAACATGTCATTTTGTAAAGATTTTAAGACATTTTTACGACGTCTTTCACGACTTTTAAGTAAATTTTAGAATCCAATTGTGCAAAAGTTCTAAATATTAGACATATAATTAAAAACAAGATATTTTGCATTCCTATAAACACAATTATGAATGCATTGTATAGGAAGTAAAAAGCTTAAAAGAATACATGCACTATACAGTTAGCGGCTAGTCGTTAGCAGTTAGCGGTTAGCGGTTAGCTCACCATCAGCAGCACAGTGACACAGATGGAGAGACCTCGTAAGTAACTCCTGTAGCGAGCCATGATCCCAACTGAGAGAGGAGAGAGGAAACACAGAGAGAGAGGGGTGTGTGTGTGTGTGTGTGTGTGTGTGTGTGTGTGTGTGTGTTGTGTGTGTGTGTGTGTGTTTGATGGATGTTGTTTAAAGCTCACAGGAGTGTTTGGCTGCAGAACGAAGAACATGACCAAGTTAGGAAGATCAGCTGGAGAGAGGAGGAGAGGACACTAGGGAGGAGGAGAGCAGAAGAGGAGAGAAGGAAATGAATGAAGGAAAGGGAGGAGGAAAGGAGAGAAAACAAGAGGTAACAACAGCAGGGGTTAGAAAGGAGGTTAAGAAAGGAGAAAAGTAGAGAAGGACACAACTGGTGAAGGGAGAGGAGAGGAATCAAGGTGAGGAATTGAGTGGGTAGGAAACAAGGGAGGAGAAGTAAAAGGAGAGAAGGAAAGCAATAGGGAAAGGAGAGGACACAAGGTGAGGAATCGAGTGGGTAGGAAACAAGGGAGGAGAACTAAAAAAGAAGAGAAGGACACAAATGGGGAGAGGAGAGGAAACAAGGTGAGGAATTTAGTGGATAGGAAACAAGGGAGGAGAAGTTAAAAGAGAGAAGGACACAATGGGGGAAGGAGAGGAAACAAGGTGAGGAATCGAGTGGGTAGGAAACAAGGGAGGAGAAGTTAAAGGAGAGAAGGACACAAATAGGGAAAGGAGAAGAGGAAAGGAAACAAGGATGGAAACTAATGAAGACAAAACAAGGGGCGAAACAAGGAGATAAGAAAACAAGGAGATAAGGAGGTTATCCGAGGTAAGGATCTTCTGTAATTAAGGAAAGGAAGGAGGAGTGATTGATGGAGGAGATAGGAAGGAAAGGGAGAATAACAGGAAGAAGGAGGGAAGGGAACGAGGACAAAAACAGAAAGTGAAAGTATGAAGGAGATTAAAGAACAACAAAGAATGACGTCAGTATTCATCGAGGCTTTGAATAAATAAACAAAGGCTTTAGAAACCGGAGAACGAATGATCGCCTGAACGTCAAAGGAAATAATGCAAAATGGACCTTTTTATGTTCTAAAAAGTCTCAAAAAAGCGTACAACTATACCAACGTTCAGACTATAGAAATCCTTCCTTTGTTATATTATTAGATTTAATTTAATTCTATTGGTGCAAATAGTGAAAAATCCCCCAAAATGTCCCAAAAGAAACTCAAAAACTCACCAAAATATATATTTACATTTTTTGATATTGTAAATTGTCTTAGAAATATAAAAAAAAAACGAAATCTCCTTTTTTTCCTTCACAATAACATGCCAAAATATTGTTTTAAGGATCGTAAAGTAACACAGTTTGCCCGTAAAGCTCGTTGAGAAGAAATAATAAAACGTAAACGAACAGAGAGGAATTCAGTGAGTCATTGAACGCAGCGCCGTGTGAGTCATTGAACGCAGCGCCGTGTTGACTTTGGACTAAAAATAACTGAAGGGGACAGACTCACTGTCTGAGTGCGTGTGTGTGTGTGTGTGTGTGTGTGTGTGTGTGTTGTGTGTGTGTGTGGTGTGTGTGTGTGTGTGTGTGTGTGTGTGTGTGCAGCTGGTTGCTCAGCTGTGTACCCTTACATAGTGATGATGGAGATAAACACGACGACTCTCTGATACCTGACGTAGCTTTAACGAGTGTTTTATTTAAAGAGTTCCCTTTCCTCTAGTGTGTTCTATAGGTGTTAGTGCATGTAAATGGTCTGCAAAGGCTAAAATCACAAAGTTCCAGAACATAATGACATCACTATGGAACACTCGCGCTCCTATTGGCTAGCGCTCCCACACATTGTAGGTGATTTCCAGACATTTTATTTTCGGGACAGTTTTCAGATATTCACATTTAGAAACAAACATTAAGAGACTTCTTTTACGAAGTCGGACATACACATAATCTTCTTATGTTTTCCAGGTTTTTACTTCCAGGTATTTTTTTGACTTTTCATGTTTTATTTCATGTTTTTCTTTTGGATACTGGCAACATCTTTTCCTGAAACTTTCTGAGACTTTTTCTCACATTTTTTGGAATTTATTTAAATAAATAAATACATTTAATTCATATAGCGCTTCTCATCTGCCAAGACAAATCTCGAAGCGCTTCACAACAAAGGACACTGATACAATTTGAGAGATTAAACACAAAATAATAATAAAAAATAAAAATAAATAAAATAAAAGTCGTAGATAGCGATAAAAATGGCCGTACTCCAGGTGTACCAGGCTCAAAGTTTATAGGAAGGCCTGCCGAAAGAAGAGGGTCTTAAGGCCGGGTTTGAAGACCTCGGTGGAAGGGGCAGATCTCAGCTGATCTGGGAGGGACTTCCAGAGGCGCGGGGCGATATTTCTCTCACATTTTTGAGACGTTTTTCTCACATTTTTTGGAAATCTTTGAGGCATTTTTCTCACTTTCTTTGGCCTTTTATCAGTAATCTTCCAGGTTGTTCCTCAGCATCTAACAGCTGTTCAGGGCTGTGCTCCTTTGAAACCTTCACGTTGGTATCTTTCTCTGTTTCAGCCTTTTCTCAGCTGTGTGATGATCCCAAATCACTTTTTAAAGGCTTGATGAAGCTTCAGAAAGACTCAAAATCATCCGGAGACACACGGGTTCTTCTTTTTGATTTGGATTATTTAGTAATAAATCAGGTAACTGATCTGTTGCTGAAACATGAACTCTGACGACCTGCAGAGGAGGAAGGAAGCGAGCGGCTGCACAGCTTCATCTTTATTGTATTTAGACATTTTGAGCACTCCAGGTTTCAGTTTGGAGATAAAACGTCTTCCTCTGCTGTGTTTACAGCTGGCAGCTCAACGAGGCTCAAACTGTGGCCCCGGGGACAAAAGGAGGTCCTGACGTGGAGTGGATGGGGCAACAGAAAACATCTCTCGCCCTAAACAGCTGTTAAATGCTGAAAAAAAACCCTGGAAGACGACTGAAAAGAGGCCAAAAACTGAGTAAAATGTCTTGAAGATTTGAGAAAAATGTCTTAAGAATGTCCAAGAAATGTGAGAAAATGTCTCAAAAATGTCTTAAACATTTTGGGAAAATAATAATACATTTTATTTGGGGGACGCCTTTCATAGCACCCAAGGACACCTTACAGGGCATAGGGGCAATATAGGGAACAATTAAAGCAGTGGATTTAGTGAAATATCAGCCGGGGTAAAAAAGAATGGAAGAATGTCCAAAAAATTGAGAAAATGTCTCAAAAGGTTTCAGAAAATATCAGGAAAATATGTTACAAGTATCCATTGGCTGCAGAACGAAGAACATGACCAAGTTAGGAAGATCAGCTGGAGAGAGGAGGAGCAGAAGAGGAAATAAGGTGATGAATGAAGGAAAGGGAGGAGGAAATGAGAGTAAAACAAGGAGAGGAAACAACAGGAGAGGTAAGAAATGAGGTTAGGAAAGGAGGTTAGGAAAGGAGAAAAGGACACAAATGGGGAAAGGAAAGCAGAGGAAACTAGGGAGGAGAACAGAAGAGGGAAGGAGATGAATGAAGGAAAGGAATCAAGGAGGAGGAATGGAGAGGAAACAGCAGGAGAGGTAAGAAAGGAGGTTAGGAAAGGAGAGAAAGACACAAATCGGGAAAGGAGAGGAGAGGAATCAAGGTATGTAATAAAAAGTCTCTTAATGTTTGGTTATAAATGTGAATATCTGAAAACTGTCCCAGAAATTTGTGGAAACTCAAACAAAATGTAAGTCAAATGTGTGGTAATTGTTCTGAAAGTATGTGATTGGTCAACAGCTTAGAGATGTCCCGCCCCCTTGACATTTATTTTATATTTATATATTTTTTCATATTAAGGTATACCTTTTAGAAAATATGTAGCCCCCTCATGTCATTAACAAGTCACAATAAAAACAGTCTAGTTTGTTCTGAAATAATGGAAAAAAACAATAATTAATACAAGTCGTATTATTCATGGGCCTTCTCTTTTAACCAATCACATTTCACCATAATCTCCAGCAGCCAATCATTGAGCTGCAGTCAGACTTTAAAATGCTCTTCATCTCCTCATCTCATAAACCACAGAATTAAAAAGGTGAAATCTCATTAATCAATCAAGTGTCTGTTTGTGTGTCTGTCTCTGTGTGTGTGTGTGTCTGTGTGTGTCTCTGTGTGTGTGCTTGTGTGTCTGTCTCTGTGTGCGTGTGTCTGTGTGGGTCTCTGTGTGTGTGTGTCTGTCTCTGTGTGTGTGCGTGTGTGTCTGTGTGTGTTATTAATACAAAAGTCATATATGTCATTCATGGGCGTTCTCTTTTAACCAATCACATTTCACCATAATCTCCAGCAGCCAATCATTGAGCTGCAGTCAGACTTTAAAATGCTCTTCATCACCTCCTCTTCATCCCATCTCTTCTCATGAAAAGAGATCTTATAACCCACAGAATTAAAATGGTAAAATCTCACTAATAAAAATAATGAAACACAAATAATGTTTTAATTTCTTTATTTCCCTTTTTCTTTAGTATGACACTTGACGTCCTAAACTTAATTCAAGTTAGGCGATAAAACAAATATAGAAATAGTGTTGAGGAATCGAGTGGGTAGGAAACAAGGGAGGAGAAGTTAAAAGAGAGAAGGACACAAATGGGGAGAGGAGAGGAGGAAACAAGGTGAGGAATCGAGCGGGTAGGAAACAAGGGAGGAGAAGTTAAAAGAGAGAAGAACACAAATGGGGAAAGGAGAGGAAACAAGGTGAGGAATTGAGTCTGGAGGAAACAAGGGAGCAGAAGTAAAAAAAAGATATCCTCAAAACGAGATCAGAGTACAGTTTACAATGAAAACAATCAAAGCTATTTCCACAACGCGGTCTAAATGTAAAGCTTATTCTAAAATGGCTTTTGTTATATTGTGTATGTGTGAAGGTATATTAGCACGATTACCCGAGGATTCTTTTGGGATATTTGTGAGAAAAAGGCAGCGGACATCGTGACAAATAACAGAAATACCACCTGATAACTTCATTATAGTTGGATGCTAAGCTTTTCTCAGGTTACACACAGGAACCAGCAGAACAACTCATACGGGGGCTTTTAGCAGACGGGCCCAAAATGCTACAAATTATTTATTTTTTTACTGGATTTTGTTCCTCGAGGCCACAGTGAGACGGAAACATGGACATTGTTACATTTAAAGTCACATAATGTAGATATTTACTTAGTTTAACAGCTTTTCACACACTAACATTCACGTTTGCTTCCAGTATTAATGCCATGGATTAAGGTTACAGAAGCACTGAGGTCACATGGGTCCTTTGGGCTCTGCTGATTGGCTCCTGATGTTCAGGCGGTGGTGGTCGCGGCGTCCTTCCTGCTGATCTGACAGTAGAGGATCATAGAGAACGCCATGCCGAAAATCTGCAGAAAGAGCGGGAGAAACACGTTCAAATCAGCCGTCATACGGGGGAGGGGGGGTGGGGGGGGCTGTGCTTCAGTTAAAACTCTGTATTTGTGGTTTAATGTAATATTTTAAGACTTTTTAATCTACTTTAGAAGGTAAACATGTAAAATCCCTAAGTTCCGGAACACAGTGACATCACTAAGGAACACTCGCGCTTCTATTGGCTAGCGCTCCAACACATTGTACGTGATAGGCTAAGGGGCGGGACATCTCTAAGCTGTTGACCAATCACAACAGAGCCGGCCAGCTAACCAATCAGAGCAGACTGGGCTCTGGTTTCAGACAGCAGGAGAGGACTCTTTAAAGTAGAGACACTACATACTGATATACACCTGAACATCAGCTGGAGAGGACTCTTTAAAGTAGAGACACTACATACTGATATACACCTGAACATCAGCTGGAGAGGACTCTTTAAAGTAGAGACACTACATACTGATATACACCTGAACATCAGCAGGAGGACTCTTTAAAGTAGAGACACTACATACTGATATACACCTGAACATCAGCAGGAGAGGACTCTTTAAAGTAGAGACACTACATACTGATATACACCTGAACATCAGCAGGAGAGGACTCTTTAAAGTAGAGACACTACATACTGATATACACCTGAACGTCAGCAGGAGAGGACTCTTTAAAGTAGAGACTCACCAGCAGGATGGCGATAGCGAAGGCGATCCCCAGCACCAGCTCCATGTGTTGCTCCATCAGGTTGATGATTTTGTCCGAGCAGCTCTGCAGGGAGAGAGCAGGACGTCAATAAAACTGTACTTATATATTTATTTATTTTTAACGGTACACTATGGGATGTCTACCTCTTGGTAAATAGCGTTGGACTTGCAGTCTGTCTCGGTGGCGTTGCAGCGACACGATTCGGGAATTTTCGTCCAATCAGAGGGTCCGTTAACGACCCCACAACACTTCAGCTGGAGGAAACACAACAGAACATTTGAGATTTAGCTGCTTATACAAAACACTCGCTGCTATATAATATGTGTTGGGAAAATACTGAATATCCTCTTCCAATATGAGAGTAACATAACAAAGGTATCCCAACTGTAGCTGTGTACATGACAGGATGTATGATTACCTAGAAGAGCATCAGGACTGTTTTAGGCATATGATAGCTATGTGATTAACATGATGATTCAGCCTCTATGGAGATAGACATATGACAAGCATGATCATTTCTGACGTGGAGCTAATCTGAACTAAACATTGAATACTGCTTTGTATTCCTCCATCTTGTGACTGTGTATCTCCCTCTCTTGGATATCAGCATGTGAAGGACACTGTTCAGGAACTAGATGATGCTCTGTATGTGCCACTACGTTTCTTTGTGATACTAAATACTGCTTGTCATACAGTTTTTTATATTTTACATTAATGATGTGGCCGTCTCTGTTTCCTGTAGATATTTAATTGCTCTTTTTACGGCACTGTTAGTGTACAGTTTTATTATTATGCTGCTGTGTTTATTGTATTTTTGTAACTCTGGCACAACTATTTCCCACGGGATAAATAAAGTCCTATCTTATTAATTCTTTTTTTTTTCTTCTTCTTTTTGCTTTTCTTAATTATGTAAGCGTTAATTATCGGTGTGTGTCTCTATATTTGGTTTATACAAGTCTATAGTATAAAATAAATCCCTGTTTCAATAAAGAATTTAAGAAACGTGACTATATGTCTTTCTTGTGGGTCTAATTATTCTAAGAAATTTACATGTTTTGAACATTTTATATGAAGAATGTCCTTAAAATCAATCACTAAAACTGCTCTGTATTCATTTTTTGGAGAATTTGTATTAAAGTTGCGTGCGTGCGTGTTTGTTTCTAGTACTGCTGTCTTCGCGTAGACAGTTGTGGATGTGTGTGAGAGTGGGTATGTGTGTGTGTGTGTGTGTGTGTGTGTGTATATATGGTGTGTATATGTGTGTGTGCATCTGTGAGAGTGAGTGAGTGTGTGTGTATGTGTGTGTGTCTGTCTGAGAGTGAGTGTGTGTGTGTGTCTGTGAGAGTGAGTGAGTGAGTGAGTGAGTGTGTGTATGTGAGTGTGTGTGTGTGAGAGTGAGTGAGTGAGTGAGTGAGTGAGCGTGTGTGTGTGTGTGTGTGTGTGTCTGAGAGTGAGCATGTGTGTGTGTGTGTGTGTGTGTGAGTGAGTGAGTGAGTGTGTGTGTATCTGTGAGAGTGAGCGTGTGTGTGTGAGTGAGTGAGTGAGTGTCTGTGAGAGTGAGTGAGTGAGTGAGTGAGTGTGTGTGTGTATGTGAGTGTGTGTGTGTGTGTGTGAGTGAGTGAGTGAGTGAGTGAGCGTGTGTGTGTGTCTGTGAGAGTGAGCATGTGTGTGTGTGTGTGTGAGTGAGTGAGTGAGTGTGTGTGTGCGTGCGTGCGTGTTTGTTTCTAGTACTGCTGTCTTCGCGTAGACAGTTGTGGATGTGTGTGAGAGTGGGTATGTGTGTGTGTGTGTGTGTGTATATATGGTGTGTATATGTGTGTGTGCATCTGTGAGAGTGAGTGAGTGTATGTGTGTGTGTCTGTCTGAGAGTGAGTGTGTGTGTGTGTCTGTGAGAGTGAGTGAGTGAGTGAGTGAGTGTGTGTATGTGAGTGTGTGAGAGTGAGTGAGTGAGTGAGTGAGTGAGTGAGTGAGTGAGTGTGTGTGTGTGTCTGAGAGTGAGCATGTGTGTGTGTGTGTGTGTGTGTGTGAGTGAGTGTGTGTGTGTATCTGTGAGAGTGAGCGTGTGTGTGTGAGTGAGTGAGTGAGTGTCTGTGAGAGTGAGTGAGTGAGTGAGTGAGTGTGTGTGTATGTGAGTGTGTGTGTGTGTGTGTGAGTGAGTGAGTGAGTGAGTGAGCGTGTGTGTGTGTCTGTGAGAGTGAGCATGTGTGTGTGTGTGTGTGTGTGAGTGAGTGTGTGTGTATCTGTGAGTGAGCGTGAGTGAGTGAGTGAGTGAGTGAGTGAGTGAGTGAGTGAGTGAGTGAGTGAGTGAGTGAGTGTTACCTCTTTCTGCAGTTTCTCCAGGTCTTCAATCACATCGTCTGGTTGCGATGACAGTGGGATGAACTTCTTCAGACGGTCCTTCATCCAGATCTTCACCTGCACACACACACAAATAAAAACATGAATAAATAAAGTGTTATCTCTGTAATTAAAATAGAAACACTATGATGTCACTTCCTGTTTACCTTCTTCTCCTCCACGGCTCCCAGGATGCCGGCAGCGAGCAGCAGGACGAAGATGATGAGGAGGCTGATGAAGAACTGAGGGGAGAAAGGAGGTTCATTTTCATCTCAGTGTGTTGCTGGTGTTTTGTTTACTAATGGGATGTTTTTCCGATATACTGAACTTTGACTTCTTTTCACTTTTTGCGACTTACTATACTATGACTTTTTTCACATTTCTCACGACATACAGTACTATCTATGACTTAAAAAAATAAATAATTTGACGTACTATCCTATGACCGTATTTCACATGTAAAAAATTAGAAAAAAGTCATAGTAAGTTATATTTATTTACTTTCTAGAAATGAAAAAAGCTTTGAGCCTGATATATAATATAAATATATATAACGTTTTTTCATTTTTTTATGGCTCGCTGCGGTGCCATTCTGTGATTCTCCAGATGGCCAGTCCGCCCCTGCTCACAAGCTTATTAAGATCCAAAGCTTTAGTGCGTTTTGAATCAATGCTGAGTACAGCCAAACTCTTCTCTGTCATTGTAGACCGAATGCTTCTCGTTTTGCGCCGTCCCGTTCAAATGACAATCACATTTCCATGCTCGCGCCAGGGCCGGGGGAGGGGCTACAAGGCTCGCGTCTTGTGCTGCGTTCACTTGCACTCGGACATTAGGGATTTTCTCTCATAAATGTCCGATGAGCCACAACTTTTCTTTCAAAACAAAGCTGCCAGCTGGGGTGGCAGCATATGCACCACCACCAACTTTGTGAGCTGGTGTTATTGTTTTCAAACCACACACCGCATGTTGGCTTTTTCAGCGCCACGCGCTGTCCACCTACTTATTGATCCACTATCAGCGTCAGTGCACCCCGCTGCCAGATTGTTCCTGTGCTGTGTGTCATTCACTCTCAACATGGATAAAACTACAATAAGCATTCATCAGGTGTAGGTAGATTCTCTATTCGGACATCATAGCCTATATGTGTGACTGTCGGTCCGATATTGTAAAAAATAAATCTAAAAAAAATCTTTATTTTTATTCTCAAAATAATTTTCCGGGTCAAATATCAATGGCGGTCTCCTGTTGCCGACCCATGGTATAGAATGTCGAAAATGTTTTATTTATTTTCTTTCTATGAAACAGAAAACCTTTGCGTCTGATCCATAATAATCTCATGTAATCCTCACCAGCAGCAGCAGGCAGCGGTTCTCTCTGATCGCTCCGCAGCATCCCAGGAAGCCCAGCACCAGGATGATCACTCCGATCGCGATCATCAGGTCGATCCCCGGGAGAGACTCGCTGGTGATCTGAGGGGAGAGAAGAATATCACTCTGATCTGTGGAGAACATCCCATAATATCACTCAGAGGAGAACAGTTAACATATTAACATCTGAGGGAGAGAACATTCAATAATATCACTCAGTAACAGCAGAGGAGAACATTTCAATATTTACATCTGTCACTGGAGAACATCCAATAATCCAACTTTATTTATATTGCACATTTAAAAACAATTATTTTATATTTGATGATGAATTGTTACCCTGGAGGCAGTGCAAAATCAGATGGTTTTTTAATCTTTTCTTTGCATACAGTATGACAATAAGAAGGAGGAGATAAAATGATGAATCTGCATGGTGTGATTCTCACCACGTTTCCATCCTTGGAGACCTTCAGGTAGATGGAGACGCCGAGGATGATGCAACCACTAATCTGCAATCAAAAGAAAACAAAGAAGAAAAAAGATTTAGTTTAAATACAGAAAAATGCAACCGGTGTTTATTTGGTGAGACGGTGGCGCCCTCTAGTGGAGAACACCTGCAGCGAGTGGAAAACAGCTGGTGATCGAAATAAAGTGGATTCTTTGTTGCAGACAATTAAAAAGTAGCATTTTGTGTCACAAATTCAACAATATGTATATTTTTGTTCCCCTATGGTCAACCAGATTAGCTTTTATTTTAACTTGTAGCGTAGAGACACGAATGAACCTTTTATATATCCAAATTAAACTCTTTTTTGTAGTTTGATTTCAAGGTGTTAGGATAGTAAAATGTATTATTTATTCAATACAACCTTTATTTTTATCCCAATAGTCCAGCTGTTGTTGGGCTGCGTTCAGGACCGATGACTGACATGTATTATTCAACACACACACACACACACACACACACACACACACACACACACACACACACACACACACACACACACACACACACACACACACACACACACACACACACACACACACACACACACACCACACACACACACACACACCACACACACACACACACACACACACACACACACACACACACACACACACACACACACACACACACACACACACACACACACACACACCATGAGAGCGGAAACAGAAACCAGACACACAGCGTCACCATGGAGACGAACACAGATCATACACACATTAAAGATGATTAAATAAAAACACAAACAGAAAACTCTGCTCCGACCTGCCTTCAAAATAAAAGCACACTGTTGTTATCATATGTTGAAACAATACATTTAGTTTTTTTTTTAAAGTGTCGTTGGGATTTGTAAAATGCACTTTAATTATAATAATACAAAAAATATATATACTTATTTTCTTAATGTTACAGTCTAAACTCCTTGACTTTTTTATTTAAATGTATTAATTGACCGATGATTCAATATATTGCTATTTAATCCAAACTATAACACAATAAGTCCCCTGTATCAAGATTGATGCAAAACAAGTGACATTTGACCTTTTTAGAGAGGTTTAGCAAAGAAAACACTCCTGGGGTCATTTGGGTGGATTTGACCTATCTCTGGCCCCCCATGGTCGATTTTGATGATTGACATCTCTTTTTAACCGTCAGAGCCAATGGAATCGAGGGAAAGTTCCACATACACACACACGTTACCAAATAAGGAGTGAGAGTGATGCGTAGCCAGAAAACCCAAAACAGGAAGCTGTCATACACTCTGGAAGCTACCATTAGCAGCTAATATGAAAACTCAGTTTTTGACATAAAAATGGAATGATGGATTATCAGTAATCATTTCAAAGTGACAGACACATTGGATGAACCTATGGATTAACCTTCAGCAGCGTTTTTCTCGTTTTAATGCCATTGAACACGACTTTTGATCAGAATAACAGCTAAAGGTGAGCATATCTCCGTGTTGTGCTACCTAAAGCTACGTCGTGTGTTGTCTATTTGCTTCCCCTGTCGCGAGTTCTGATCGCTCAGTGATGATCCTTATATTTCTAGAATCTGTGGAATCTCAGCTTGCTAGCTAAGCTTGTTGTGAAGATCCGATAAGTATATCGATCGATTTATACCTAGAGTTCTGTGCTAAGTGCGTTAGCATTTTTTCGCCCAGGGCTCATTTAGACGCTTCTTGTGAGACTTGTGTTTTGTTTTGGTAAAAATGGTTCATATCGTCAGTTAGCTGAGTTTCTTCCCGTTAAGTGAGTATGACATATTTATAGTTTATTACATTTTCAGAAGCCCTGAGACAGTTTCGTGAAAAAAAAGCCCGTTAAGAGCATTCCATGGAATATAACTGAAGTGAATTACCTACCCACCTTTAAATCCTTCTTTTTGAGGATTTTGAGGAAGTAAAATATGTCACTTATTTTAATTTAAATGAACTTTATTTCACATAAAATGTCTATCATTTAGATTCAAAGTTCATTAAAGTCTTGAATGTAATTTATCCATTTTATTTGATTGAAACTAACACCCATATTTTCATTTACTTTGAAATGTTTATCCTGCTATTTCTGAATTAAATCTTTTACAATATCAATAAACTCTAAAGGGTGAGGATGAAAAAAAGGGATGAATTAATCATTGTACTCTGAACACACACACACACACACACCACACACACACACACACACACACCCCCCACCCACCCATCCACCCCCCGAACAAAGCATTCCCCTGATTTAAAGGCTAAATGAAGAACAGGATTTGTCGAGTCAATCCACCGCACTCTCCAGTAAAACCAGTACAACTGTCAGGTAGGAGAAGAAGAAGAACTACTCAGTTACTTTGAGTAACGCTCTTTTATTTTGGGAAACAAAATGTCTGCCTTGTTTGAAGACAAACACAAAGAGTGCTGGTGGAAACAATCCTCCTTCAGTCACAGGGTTAGTTTGTTATTGAGACGTCGACCCGCATTATAAGAAAACTCAAACTATAAAATGCTGAATCATACTGGTTTAAAACAGATTTAAAAAACGGCCTCCTCTCCTGCTGAGATGTTCAGGTGTATATCAGTATGTAGTGTCTCTACTTTAAAGAGTCCTCTCCTGCTGATGTTCAGGTGTATATCAGTATGTAGTGTCTCTACTTTAAAGAGTCCTCTCCTGCTGATGTTCAGGTGTATATCAGTATGTAGTGTCTCTACTTTAAAGAGTCCTCTCCTGCTGATGTTCAGGTGTATATCAGTATGTAGTGTCTCTACTTTAAAGAGTCCTCTCCTGCTGATGTTCAGGTGAAAATCAGTATGTAGTGTCTCTACTTTAAAGAGTCCTCTCCTCCTGAGATGTTCAGGTGTATATCAGTATGTAGTGTCTCTACTTTAAAGAGTCCTCTCCTGCTGATGTTCAGGTGTATATCAGTATGTAGTGTCTCTACTTTAAAGAGTCCTCTCCTGCTGATGTTCAGGTGTATATCAGTATGTAGTGTCTCTACTTTAAAGAGTCCTCTCCTGCTGATGTTCAGGTGTATATCAGTATGTAGTGTCTCTACTTTAAAGAGTCCTCTCCTCCTGATGTTCAGGTGTATATCAGTATGTAGTGTCTCTACTTTAAAGAGTCCTCTCCTGCTGATGTTCAGGTGAAAATCAGTATGTAGTGTCTCTACTTTAAAGAGTCCTTTCTTGCTGATGTGAACACACTACAAAAAAGATAATAATTGAGGAAACAGTTGCAGTTGTTTAACTAAATTCAGTATTTTCCCTGTGTGGTATTACTATACTTTGAATTACTGGAAATGAGCTAGTTCAGAGGAGGAGGGACTTCCTGATGTATCACTGGAAAAAGAAACAGCCTCACAAAGCCAGTGTTTACATTAAAGGTGGGAGTCAATGGTTACCAAAAAAACACACAAAGATTCAATGAAAAGCCTCTATAGGAGTTGTTATCTCTTGCAAATCTGATTCAAACACAATCTCCCACACACACACAAAACCTGCAGAGCAACATAGCTCCGAAGGCTTCAGTTACTCTGGAAAAAAAACACACCCTCTGAGCACACAGTGGCACGTTTACTCCGAATTCAGATCTGAGGGACAGATTACAAACAATTACGTCACCACCGCTAAGCTAAAGGTGGCTCATGTTGGACTATAAAGGAACTACAGCAGGGTCACATGACTTCACGTCACCACCGCTAAGCTAAAGGTGGCTCATGTTGGGCTATACAGGAACTACAGCACGGTCACATGACTTCACGTCACCACCGCTAAGCTAAAGGCGGCTAATGTTGGGCTATAAAGGAACTACAGCACGGTCACATGACTTCACGTCACCACCGCTAAGCTAAAGGTGGCTAATGTTGGGCTATAAAGGAACTACAGCACTGTCACATGACTTCACGTCACCACCGCTAAGCTAAAGGTGGCTAATGTTGGGCTATAAAGGAACTACAGCACGGTCACATGACTTCACGTCACCACCGCTAAGCTAAAGGCGGCTAATGTTGGGCTATAAATGAACTACAGCACGGTCACATGACTTCACGTCACCACCGCTAAGCTAAAGGCGGCTAATGTTGGGCTATAAAGGAACTACAGCACGGTCACATGACTTCACGTCACCACCGCTAAGCTAAAGGTGGCCAATGTTGGGCTATAAAGGAACTACAGCACGGTCACATGACTTCACGTCACCACCGCTAAGCTAAAGGCGGCTAATGTTGGGCTATAAAGGAACTACAGCACGGTCACATGACTTCACGTCACCACCGCTAAGCTAAAGGCGGCTCATGTTGGGCTATAAAGGAACTACAGCACGGTCACATGACTTCACGTCACCACCGCTAAGCTAAAGGCGGCTAATGTTGGGCGTGATGGCGTTTAGTCGAATCATTTAGACCAGGGGTGTCAAACTCAATTTCATCGCGGGCCACATTAGAATTATGGTTGCACTTAAAGGGCCGGTGGTAACTTTAAGACTATATAAATATACATAGATAAATATACATAATATATATATATATAAAATAATGTATTATTTTACAATATTTCCTCTGCGTTGGATTATTATCGGATAGGGTAATAACTTCATAATTAACTACGCCTATGAGATGCATTGTGGGACATGTAGTTTATGGGCAACATGCTCATGTAAAGCGGCACGTTACAATAAACGTATTATATTCTTTGCAAGCTCTTGTGGGCCACATCAAATGGAGTGGCGGGCTGGATTTGGCCCCCGGGCCTTGAGTTTGACAGCCCTGATTTAGACACTTGTTAGCAACCACCATTTTAGAGCCTATTTCTCCATCTTGGGTATGTGTGAAAACATTGTGATCAAAATAATAATTACAAGCTGCTCATTGTGTCTCCTGCTAACCAGAGAGGAGGCGTTTCATTCCTCAGCAGTTTGTAACTCAGTAGTACTTAGTCATTGTGTAACTGATCGGCTGGATTACACGTAGATCTTTTTTCAGACGAGACATAAAAAACTGGAAACTCCTGCAGTGACACAACTAATAACAGAGGTGTGGACATCAGACACGGGAGCATTGTGAAAGAAAAGACGTCAGACATGTTTTCTATAGGGTGTACAACTGACTGTAGAAATCAATCAGCGTCTTTGAGTTTTTAGAAAAGTGCTATACGAGTGTCATGTATTATTATTATTAATATGAAATGGACTGGAGAAAATGTGAATTGGGCGGATTATCAAAGTAGCAAAAAGCAAAGTTGTTTGTTTACTTTTTAAATGTTCACTAATCTGCTACCAAAGTACCAATTCAATTACTTTTAAAACCCTATTTTTTTTAAAAAGAGACAAAAGTACTATCACTGCTGCAAAAGAAGTCGATAAATGATATTAAAATGTAACTGGAAGTTAGCATTTAAGCGTACAAGTGGTTAGGACTGGGCGATATGAAGTATATGAAGAATTGCTGTACCTTGATACATAGGGTTGGTTATTACAAAATACTTCCTATAATTGGATTTTCTTTACAAATAATCATCAGTTATGTGGATATAATGTGGGTAATGGCACATCCTTCTCATTACCAAATGACGTCACTTTAATGGGATGCAGCCGTTAAAACGTCACCACTAACGCCAAAATCCACAATGAATGTGGATATTAGCACTCTGGTAATAGGCGTTAATGTGCAGAGACAGAACTGCACATCATTTATCTTCCATCAAACACCATGAAGGCACTTCATATTCAGAGCCACAATAATGGAAGAGTGTGATTTACCATTTCCTGGACTGAAAACAAATACAAAATCCATGTTTAACAATATTCTCTGTCATTCAACACTTGGGAAATCCACTAAACGGATGAATTATTCATATTTTGGGCCAAAAGGCAATTAAAATGTACATTTGGTGTCTGAATTATACTCTATTACTGAAGGAAAGAAGAAGATATAACAGCTAACTCCTAACTTTCTTTACTTTAAAGACACCACTCCAAATAATCGGAGAGAAACAGATTGTAAACATTTGATCTTTTCTATAATGTCCATGTTGTTTACCCTCAGTTGAAGTGAAGCTAAACGTTGAATACTTCTCTGTAAATAATGCCCCTCCCTCCCCATCATCGTCATTAGGGAAACACATCATGTCCGCTGAGTGCTACAATCAAGTTAACATGGATCTAACATCGTTTCTGGGAACATGAGAGAAGGACTGAAGGACTGAAATAACCCCAGCTGGCGCCAGAACACACAGAGACAGGAGGACTGTTTACAGATAAACAGAAAGGTACGGGATGAAGAAATGTAAACAGTCTGGAGAATGACTGGAGTTTAGTGGTAGAGAAACCAAAGAATCAGCAAAAATGTGCCCAAATACTCCTCTAAATCAAGATAAAATAACTCATGTTGGTGTCCGCCAGAGATGAATAAAGGTGTACGTATAGATCTCTGGAGACCGAAACTAGTAGATGTCTTGAGAACCTGAGGAGAGTGTTCGTGGACGACAGGAGGGCTACTTTTTAGACAGCTTATTTTAGGGAAACCTATGAATCAGAGCAAAAACGTCCCTTAAATATTCCTCTGATTCAAGATAATCTTAGGTCTGCCTTAGTGTCCAGATATGGCGACAATAGGAAACTCACCTTCAGTATGTCTTGAGAACAATACAATGTGCAAGAAGAGTGTTTTCGTGACGATTGAGGAAGACAAGAACTACTTTTTAGGTGGAGTGTTTACAGATAAACAGAAAGGTACGGGATGAAGAAATGTAAACAGTCTGGAGAATGACTGGAGTTTACTGGTAGAGAAACCGAAAGAATCAGGGCGAAAATGTACGCAATTATTCCTCTAAATGTTGGTGCCAGCCAAAGGTTAATATTGATGTACATATAGATACGTTTTAAACTTCAGACCGAGCCTCTCAACACACTCTAGTTAGGACGTCTTCTCTCTTTAAGGTAAACAGAACACACTCAGGATTTCCCTTTTAATGGGAACCCCCCCACCAGGTATTTTTAAAGTAATTTTCTAACATTTTCTTAACATAATTTTCTGGTATTTTTATAGTAATTTTCTGGTATTTTAATGTAATTTTTTTCTGGTATTTTTAATGTAATTTTCTGGTATTTTAATGTAATTTTCTGGTATTTTTAATGTAATTCTCTGGAGTTTTTTAAGTTATTTTCTGGTATTTTTAAAGTATTTTCTGACAGTTCCTTAACATAACTTTCTTGTATTTCTTATGTAACTTTCTGGCATTTGAAAAAAAATCTGACATTTTTCATAATTTTTAATGACATTGATAATAATTCCTTTCATTACTTTGACTTTTTAGATCTGAGAGGTATTATAATCCTATTTGTCATTATTTCTTCAACAACACAAGGCTTTAAGAGGCTTTGTACGTTAAGTCTTGTTTTGTACATCTCTGACTTTTATGGAACACCCAATATCTTTCTTGTTCCTAAATATGAGGTCTTTGACCAACCTATCAAATCAGACCAATCGAAGCAAGAAAAGCTCTCTAAATATTCCTCTAAATTAAGATGATGCAAGTTCGGTGTCCATAAATGATGACAGAAAAATGAGGCCTTGAAAAGAACTACAACGTGCAAGGCGAGCATTTTGGTGACAATTAGTGAAGACAAAATGACTTTACTTTTAGGTAACTTCCCATTAGCATTGTTTCTATGTTTTTTTGTACACTAACACGCTTTTAAAATTAGTGCAACTGTCTGCAGCAAGGACAGAAACACAATAAAGTGTGTTGATCAACACGCTCTGTCTTTATATCTAATATAACTTCAAAAATATACTTTATACGATCCATTGAAATTACAACATGGTCATTTCTGTTGGAGTATTTTTGTTAGTTTTTACTTTATTTGTACAATTTGGATATTGTTTCCCTCGGACTCCACTCATCTGAATTGGTTTAACTTGTTTTCTGCTTCTTACATTTGGCTGGTTTTGTCTTGTTCTTGTTCTTCCGACACTATTTTATGATCTCCGCCAAGGACGTAAAGTTTGATGTCTGTTTTTGTCTCTGGTGTGTTTTTCATTTCTCAACAGCCTTACATTTTTTGATCAACACTGCAGTTAAGTATAATTTGCATTTCATTTTGCACAACTTGTCCATCCAACCCATGTGTACAGAACAAATGTTCCTCTTTAGGAAGTTATTTTATAGTTTTTTGACCAATATTTGTCCTGTTCCTACATTTCCCAAGATGCTTTTCGATTTGTCGCTTGAGTGACGCCATCATGAGGCGCCGTTACAGCCGGATAGAGGAAGTAGCTGCATCGTGGTCAGGTAAGGTGGTTTCTGGTTCACGTTTAATCTGCTGATAACGCTGTGAACTTGTTATTGAACTCACTATTGAAACCACTTCTGTTGTTTCATCATGTTTCATACATTCTATAAATGAACAGGTTTTTTTGACTAATTAGAGGAAATACTGTCAGTAGTTTACAGAAAACTACCGAAATGTGCATTTTACTCAAATACTTAGCTATAAACAGTAGAAGCAAAAAAGAATCTGACTTCACAGTGGTCTCTTTATTTTAAACAGAGAGGTAAATCTATAACTTTTTTGTAGTAAAACCCCAATTTTCAGTTGTAAGTGCCCCCCCCCAGGGCTCACTTCCTCAAGAGTAAGAAGCCAAAATGACTAAAGATTAACCAACAAATGGGTTTTTTTCTTTTAATGACAAACTAAAAGCATTTCTTTGGTTTCAGTTCCTGTTTTCCTCCAGTGATCAAGCTAATAGATCTAATTTCATTGCATCTTTTTGTCATTTTCTGCCAACAAATGATCCAAATGACAGTATTTTTATTTGAAATTTGGACGAAATTGTGTAAATCGATCAGTAATTAAAACAAAAATGTTCTTTTTACTCAACTAACTACCTAGATGGTGAAACCAGAGGAGTAAAATCCCCCTGACTTGTGCCCCCATCGTTATCTTGACTATTTATAATAACAAAGACCTTATTGGCATTTCTATAGCCCGCCAAAACAAGTATCGTCAGGTCTGAGTTGAGCCAGATCGTTATCAAGTGCCGATACGGAGTATGAACACGGGGCTTTTGGGTTTGAATGACAAGCTGAATTGTTAATCAATGTTTACGGGTCATTATAACCTCTGAAGCGTGGCATTGTGGGTAATACGAGGCTTCAGGAGTGATGATGAGCCACGCCCTGAAACTGAGCTCATGTTTGTTAGGGAGGGCGGGAGAAACTGGAGATAAAACCTGTTCTTCAACAACTCTGAAATACTGCGAGAACAGGGAGGTCACAGCAGAGGAGCAATACTGCGAGAACAGGGAGGTCACAGCAGAGGAGCAATACTGCGTGAACAGGGAGGTCACAGCAGAGGAGCAATACTGCGAGAACAGGGAGGTCACAGCAGAGGAGCAATACTGCGAGAACAGGGAGGTCACAGCAGAGGAGCAATACTGCGAGAACAGGGAGGTCACAGCAGAGGAGCAATACAGGTGTATTTCTCTGAGGTACAACTTCATTTAGTTGCATAACTTCATCATAGATTAATAATGGACTGCATTTCGTAGGGAAACGCTGTGTTCAGTAAACAAATGACCCTTGAATTCTCGAACAGATCAAGTATCAAAGCCCAAAACGTGAAACCTCTCGAGATAGATGATCCTTCAATTCTTGAACGGATCAAGAACTGGTTACAAGAGATAAAGAAGAGTTCAAACACATGTACAATTTCAACAGAGATGCACAATGACAAGAAATGACCATTGGATCCTTGAATAGATAGGGAAAGATGTAACAAAAACTGAAGAAATGTTTAAATATAAAAGGCAAGACGTCTAACACTGGCTCCATTTGAACAAACCCCGAAAAACAAGTTGAAAAAATGCAAAAGATGGGTTGAACCTCCACACCCATAAGCTGTACAAATGCATCAGAGCTGAGTCACTATTTAATTTAAAGTAAGAAAACGGATCCGATATCAAACTCACAGACTATAGAGAGAACATTACAATGATTTAAACACGGCACATTTCATTGAAATTCAAACAGCTTTCAGTGTAAGAAAAAGTTTTTAGAGAGTACTTGTCCTTAATGGTATTACTACTTTAATCGATACCGCTTATCGATCCGGTCCTTTAACGGTACTCATATCGGTTCTTTTGAGAAAAAAAAAGGTAAATTAACTAAACAATTGTAAATAATGTGAACTAACAGAACTGTAAAAAACAAATCAAAAACAAGCACTGCAAAAATACAGTGGTACAGAGCAACACAGGCGGGGCATACAGGTAGCTGCAAAAGGCCTCACGGTTCTTTTGGAGGAAGATTGAGGCTGTGGTGGAACATTACGGGACATAATGTGTTGTTGTTTAGACAAATTGCTCGTGTTACCGCCCTTACATGCTAAACTCTTATTGCACTTTTGGCAACGAGCATTGTCCACATCGAGACGGGTAGAGTTTAACCACACCTTGGAGCGCATAGTTCTCTCTGCCATCTCCAGCGGCGAAACCGTGCTGCGCTACACTAATTAGCCGCATAGGTGCGCCGCATAGGTTGCGCCGCATTTGCGGCTCAGTTGAGGCTCCCTCCGCGAGGTGAGGCCCCCTAGCTCCACTAGCTAGGGGGCGGGGGGAGCTCCACTAGTCTTTTTGCATATTAGAAACGGAGTTGGCGAAATTAAAACTGCAATATAATGTTTGTGTAGCAATAATACATATGACATATTTTTTAAATGTCTCCAGTACCGATAAAAAGACAGATAACGTTGGAGCTTAACGGTACCACTGTCTTCAATAATTCCACCCCGGGGCCCGTTTAATACCGGGGCTCGGTAACCATCCCTAATCACACATGACAAAGAAGGACACGTAAAGCGGTCGCAAACAACAATGGCGGACATAGACAATTTGTAAATGAGTTCTACCTTTTTTAAACTGAATTTATCAATAATTTGACAGAAAATATGGGCGAAAAAGTTACTTGTCCGTCAGACACGTCAATGGAAAGATGTACTTGTCCGATATTGTAAATAACACGTCCCGGACGATCGGACGTGTGCTTTTTCGCACACTGGGCTTTGCAATAAACTCTTTAAACTAACTATATGTTTGGACTCACCCAGAAGAGGAGGTTGAAGAAGAAGAGCAGGTATTTGATGCATTTATTCACGGCCATGGTTTCTATCTGTCTTTATTCCCCTTTCCTCCTCAGTGGCTTCAGGAATCTTTTCTGCGGAGCGTCGAAACACACACTGACTCTGCTGCAGCCGGATCCACCTGTTTCCTCTTTGTGGGAGTTTCCCATCTGATGCCTCCTCCTTTCCTTCCCTACACCCTCCTTTCCTTTCCTTTCACTACCTGCAGAGATGGCAAAAGTACACACATCCTTTACTCAAGTAGAAGTACAGATAATCGTGTTTAAAAATACTCTGGTAGAAGTACTGACTAAACTTCTTTACTTAAGTAAAAGTAAAGAAGTATAGGCTTTGAAATGTACTTAAGTAAAAGTACCCATAACTACCATCTGTTTTAAAGAGTACCTGACCTCCCTTTATATTAATAGAACAATAATGTCATTGTTAGCTAATGAATGTTTCCATGCTGAACAACGGCAACATGACAACGTTTTCATTGGTCCCTCTTCTTTAGAGAAGACCAGGAAATTATGGATACACGGATCGTGTTCAAATCAATAGGCACGCAATGACTCTAAATAATAATGATCACGCCACCAAACACACATTCAAACTAAAGGAACCAGCCTGTTTGGGAAATGTAAGAAGTAGAAAGTACAGGTATTTGGGTTCAAAATGTAAGAAGTCAAAGTAAAAAGTCGTCAGAAAAATAAATAGTGGAGTAAAGTGTATTAAAAAATGTACTTAAGTAGCCTACAGCAGGAGATGACTCTTTAAAGTAGAGACACTACATACTGACATACACCTGAACATCAGCAGGAGAGGACTCTTTAAAGTAGAGACACTACATACTGATATACACCTGAACATCAGCAGGAGAGGACTCTTTAAAGTAGAGACACTACATACTGATATACACCTGAACATCAGCAGGAGAGGACTCTTTAAAGTAGAGACACTGCATACTGATATACACCTGAACATCAGCAGGAGAGGACTCTTTAAAGTAGAGACACTGCATACTGATATACACCTGAACATCAGCAGGAGAGGACTCTTTAAAGTAGAGACACTACATACTGATATACACCTGAACATCAGCAGGAGAGGACTCTTTAAAGTAGAGACACTACATACTGATATACAACTGAACATCAGCAGGAGAGGACTCTTTAAAGTAGAGACACTACATACTGATATACACCTGAACATCAGCAGGAGAGGACTCTTTAAAGTAGAGTTACTTCAAAGTAGTAACATAAATACTTGAATGAAGTTCAACCCAATGAGCATTAAAGGTAAAATCAGTTACTCTCTCCTACCATCTAGTGGCAGTTGTTTGAAACTACACCACAGAAAACCCTTTTTTTTCAATCCCCGCCTGTTTTTTATTTGACTATCAAATGTTCCTGATAGTTCCCAGGGCAACATGGGGAAGGTTTTACATGTGACACAGAAAGCCCTGCAGCTGGTTAATATTTAACCGTCAACTTAATTGAACTCGATGTTTGTTCAGTTATTAAACTGGTCTGAGCGGCAGCTGTGCTTCCAGTCTGTGCTTCCAGTCTGTGCTTCCAGTCTTTGCTTCCAGTCTGTGCTTCCAGTCTGTGCTTCCAGTCTGTGCTTCCAGTCTGTGCTTCCAGTCTTTGCTTCCAGTCTTTGCTTCCAGTCTGTGCTTCCAGTCTGTGCTTCCAGTCTTTGCTTCCAGTTTGTGCTTCCAGTCTTTGCTTCCAGTCTGTGCTTCCAGTCTGTGCTTCCAGTCTGTGCTTCCAGTCTGTGCTTCCAGTCTTTGCTTCCAGTCTTTGCTTCCAGTCTGTGCTTCCAGTCTTTGCTTCCAGTCTTTGCTCGTGTTGAGTTTTGCCAGGTTTTAAAACAGCAGGTGTGCTTTACAAAAGAAAAATAAACATAGCAGTTCAGTGCCGATTTAAAAGTCACGATAGGACGGGAAGATATGAGGATCTAAATGCAAATAGCTTGATTTATTGGGCATAAAACTGTGTCAAAACACACAAAAAAGTGCAACAAAACACATGAAACTGAATGAAAACACATCGAACTTCAACAGAACACATAAAACTGCAACAAAATAAAAATAATAATAATAATACAAAGTTCAGTGCAGTTCACGGAACAATGTGACCTAAGTGGATTACATTGAGTTTAATAATGTGTAAAGATGTTTTGTTTGTGCAATATTTGATGCAGGATTGAAATGGATAGAGAGGGAAAGAGGCGGGATATGGAGTGTGTGTGTGTCTGTGTGTGTGAACGTGGCAGAGAGTTAGAGGTTGGAGTGTGTGTACAGTAAAGAGGGAACAGCTGTTGTTGCTCTACAGTCTCTTGTTCGGCTTTCTTCTGGCTTTTCTTTGAATTGGAAACGTTTCTTCTGGGATGTCTCGAGGATATTTGAGTCCATAACTTTGTAATCGTTTCCTAAATCCAGTTCTCTGTGCTTCTATAGCTGGATTTTCACTTTCACTTTTGTCAACGTGGGATATCGTTGGCTGTCTCTGCAGGTATTTAAGGTTTCGTCATGACTTCCTTTCCTTTTCGTCTGAAGTTGGTCCAGGAACATGTAGTTATGTTAACCGCAAGACATGCAATAACTGCACTCATTCATGTGCAAAATCAACATTATGTGTACTATTATATATCTATATGTGCAATCATTTAAGATCAATCCTACTTTTGTACTTCCTCTTGTCGTTCTACTGTCTCTTTCTTATATATTTAGTAGATTTTGTTATCACTTCATTGTTATGACTCGTTTTACTCAAGTTTTCTTTGATGCTTCTTTAAAAACACAATGATGTGCATCTGCTTTGTAGAGAAGTTGATGCTGTATGACTGCCAATTCCCACATTGTAGTACGAAATATAAAGGAATATCTTATCCTTTTTTATCTTAAAACTTAATTCTATCTAATGCCTGGTGCATGTAAGGGCAGAAGTCTCTTTCATGGCTTTGTTTCATTCAAACAAAGAGGAAATAATCATAATACAGAGTTCAAACTAATGAAATGACACCAAAAAAGCAACTTGATGAGAGTTAAAGGGGTAAATACACTCTCAATACTTCCATACATGCTGTATCTGTATGTTAATATGTTAGGTTTTCTATTAGTACTTTCTGTCGCACACCTTTTACGTCACTGTGGGTTTTTCAGGTTGGGATACGTGCGTCTGCAGTCAGAACATCAGAAGAAGAAAGAAAGTCTCTGTGATCTGGACGAGTTTCAAAAGGTAAGATCGCTTTCAGGAAACACGTTTAAACAATGTCTTATGGTCTGTGTATATTCATTATACTGTGGCGGTGTTGAACGTACTTTTATGTACATTTTGATTATCAAGTAAAATAGCAAGTGTTCCTGTTCAGGAATAATCCTAAACGTTCTTGGATCTAGAAAGAACTTTCGAGCATGTCAGCACTCGTCTCACACTACAGTGAAGAGAATATATTCTTTTATACATCAGATGGTGCATTTTGACATATTAATGGGTGTCGCTGGGTTTTATTTGTCGAACAAATGTCACGGCTGGAAATTACAAGTTTTTCCCACATACATAAATGTTTTGTGATCATTTTTTTACCGACTAAAAGCATGTTCTACTTAAATGACTAATTCAAAATGACCTGAATGAACAGTTCAGTCTTGTAAGGATACACATATACAAATGATTTGGGAAGTAAATGTAAACTTTCCTTTTTTTAAGTTGATATAAATCCGATACGAATACAGGTAACAGATTCTAGGAAAAACCTGAATAAATGGAGAACGAGCAAGACAGAGAAGCCAATTAAAAGGCAATCTTTCTACTTTTTTTCAACATGATTCCACAGAAAAGCAATAATAACCATTAAATAGCAGTTTGATGCTACTTTAGATGCAGGTGTTCACGTTTTTTTAGTCTCCTTTTGTGGTTCGAAGGTCTTCTTGACAACCAACAGTTGAAATAACGCTAATTTGCCCATGTTCATGTTTCCTTACTCAACTAGGAACCATATAAAACTACAATTTGGTCTATAAACTTATTATAATAGTATTCTTTCTTCTTCAAGGTAGAAACAATAGCAACTTATTTTCTTTATTTTTTTAAGCAGGAAACCATAATGGTGAAACATTAGCCACCTTTAGCTTAGCGGTGGTGACGTGAAGTCATGTGACCATGTTGTAGTTCCTTTATAGCCCAACATTAGCCACGTTTAGCTTAGCGGTGGTGACGTGAAGTCATGTGACCGTGCTGTAGTTCCTTTATAGCCCAACATTAGCCTCCTTTAGCTTAGCGCTGGTGACGAGAAGTCATGTGACCGTGCTGTAGTTCCTTTATAGCCCAACATTAGCCCCCTTTAGCTTAGCGGTGGTGACGAGAAGTCATGTGACCATGCTGTAGTTCCTTTATAGCCCAACATTAGCCTCCTTTAGCTTAGCGCTGGTGACGAGAAGTCATGTGACCGTGCTATAGTTCCTTTATAGCCTAACGTTAGCCACCTTTAGCTTAGCGCTGGTGACGAGAAGTCATGTGACCGTGCTGTAGTTCCTTTATAGCCCAACGTTAGCCACCTTTAGCTTAGCGCTGGTGACGAGAAGTCATGTGACCGTGCTGTAGTTCCTTTATAGCCCAAAATTAGCCTCCTTTAGCTTAGCGCTGGTGACGAGAAGTCATGTGACCGTGCTGTAGTTCCTTTATAGCCCAACGTTAGCCACCTTTAGCTTAGCGCTGGTGACGAGAAGTAATGTGACCGTGCTATAGTTCCTTTATAGCCTAACGTTAGCCACCTTTAGCTTAGCGCTGGTGACGAGAAGTCATGTGACCGTGCTGTAGTTCCTTTATAGCCCAACGTTAGCCACCTTTAGCTTAGCGCTGGTGACGAGAAGTCATGTGACCATGCTGTAGTTCCTTTATAGCCTAACGTTGGCTTTTTACTTCAGAAATCATCAAGTGGTGTTAATATGTGGAGTTTATCCTGTTGAACAAAACGTGTCATTATCATAAACGTTTTTTTGACACAGAGATTATTTTCTGGAAAAATCCCATTGTTTTTTTGTGGAGGGAAATTATAAAAAATTGTAGTTAACCTACAAAAAAAGTCCCATACCTCCAAAACAGAGGGTGTATTATGTTGCTGTTAGCCGGTTAGAATACTCAAGGTAAGTGGAATAGAGCGGTGCAGGGATGACGTATTTTTGTAGGCCGACCCTGAAGTAAGCTGCTGGTTCCTTCGACAAAAAAGCAACGGGATTTCTCCAGAGGATTTTGGAAAATAGCTGGAAATAAGGTCTGTGGAAAACGAACCTGTTTGATAAATGCACGTTTTGTTGAGCCGGATAATCTCCACATGTCTATCCTACTTTTATCATTTCGAGTCATAAATCTAATGGCCAGAAGCAAAATGCTAACGTTATGCTACAAAGGAACTACAGCCGAGTACAGCAGCACGACTTCAACGTCACGCCAACTTCAGATCCATATTCAAACATACAGATTCTAAATTGTACAAGATGAAGCGTTTGTTTGAACACTTTGCAGGAGGCAGGTACTTGCTTTCAAGCAGAACAGGGCAGACAAACTTAGAGGAGTGTTTACGTGTTCGGCGTAATGACGTACAACGTGCTCCACAACTTCTGTAGTCCTATTCAGCCACTTAGTAACAACCATCGTTTTCAGACACGTCAACTCTTCAGAAATCACCAGTGGGGTCACTGCTGATGGATTTAATGTCCTAGAACAAAACGTGATCCGTCTCTTAAATGTGTCTCAACCACAGACCTTATTTCCAGCTAGTTTCCTAAATCCTATGGAGAAATCCCATTGGCTCTGAGACGAGGGAACAGGAAGTGGTAAAAAACTCACTTCCGGGTTTTAGGACTTGTCACTGCACCGCTCTATAAGATAATATAAATAAATAAAATACTATGTCCCTCCAATTGAAAGTTTCTCTTTTTGTTATCAGGAAGCCATAATGGTGAAGCTTAAAGAGGAGCTCTGGAGGACTCTGCAGAATTTAAAAGAAGATGACTTTAAGCATTTCAAGTGGTTCCTGGAGGAGGAGAATCTTCTGGAAGGTTTTTCAGGGATCCCAGTTTCTCGGTTGGAGACGGCGGACAGGAAAGACACGGTGGATCTGATGGTGCAGAACTATCAGGATGATGGCGCTCGGGAGTTAACCAAGAAGATTCTAGAAAAGATCATGCGGAACGATCTGGTTTTGGGTTTGGATCAAAACAGGTCCAGACGGAGAGGTACGTTTAGTATAAATATTTTTAAAGGTCTCAAATGCAGCATCAATCTCAATCTTTATTTATTTATATAGCACATTTAAAACAACCTCGGTGGACCAAAGTGCTGGACAGGGAACACATACAATATAGAATAACACAATGGGAGTAAAATAATAAAACAATGATTAAAAACAAGATAAAAAGCACAATAACTAGAAACATATAAAAACACATACAAATGTAAAAATGTTATGTTCAACTAAAAGCCAGTGAAAAGAGGTGAGTTTTTAGCTGAGATTTAGCATCCAGTATTATTGTTGTATTAACATTTATATGAAAGATGTCCTGCGGCAATCCTAAGCATCTGAACCTTTTAATAGATTGTTTCAGATCAAATCCGTTCTTCAATGAACTTTGAACGTTTTATCAACTCGGCCAATGAGAAGGAGATTAGAAATAAAAGCAGTGTTCATAAAGTTCATCAAGCAGCGTCACATTTCAGCCGTCAATAACTGTTAATCCACCGTTAAAATGACAAACTGTGGGGGCCATCGATTAAATCAGCGCGTGCTAAGCAACGTTTTATTTCATAAGGGTTTGCCAATGGTTTAGTCTGCGGCAGTCAGGGCAGACCAAATTCAAATGAAAAGGTTTTATTGTCATATGCACAAAGCTACAGGGTAAACATGGCAATGACATTCTTCTGACCTGAGCTCCTCCAACAATGCAACATATATAATACAATACAAAAATACAATAAAGTCTTGTACTTGAGTAAAATTAGAAGTACTCAGGTCGAAGGCTATATACATGTAAATAGAATATGATATGTACAAGAACAGAATATGAAATTTAATAACGTACATTAAGACAACATTTAATACGGTTAATTGAGCAATGGTGCATGACGGTTTTAAATTTGAAATGAACCTAATTTCCCCGTGCTAGAAGGTTTCCAGAGAGCGTAGGCATGTAGAAGTTTTGATTTGGACATCAAGTAAACAGTTGACACAGTAAACAATACTCATGACTGACCAAATGTGTTACTGTTTCGTTTCAGACCTCAAGAACCACGAGAAGGAAAAGCTGGAGACGAAGGCTGAAATTAAACGGATGATCCAGGAGAGACAGAAGAGGATCGATGAAATCAGTCGATCGGCGAAGATCAGCAGTAAATCAGCTGACAGACATATCGCAGACAGTAGGCAGGTCTTTGAGGTTTTACAGAAGTCTATGGAGAGAAGTCTAGCTAATCTCATCGAGGAAATTGAAAAAAAGCAGGAAACGTCAAGAAAACAGGCCGAAGGATTCATCGGAGAGCTTGAGAAAGAAATCTCTGAGCTGACAAAAAGGAGTGCTAAGGTGGAGCAGCTCTCACGCACCGAGGACTTCCTGCAAAGCATCCAATCACTGCCGGCTATCCCCTTCACCACGAACCGGACAGAGATCAGTGTCACTCCACCGACATATGGAAGAAGTGTGGCGAAAGCTGTCAATCTGCTGGAGGAAATATTCAAGAAAGAGAAGGAGAAATTGTTCGCGAAGGCCAAGCTGAAAAGGGTCCAGGAGTCTGAAAAGGATGTGACTCTAGATCCTGAAACAGCAAATGCCTACCTCGTTCTGTCTGACGATATGAAAAGAGTTTACTGTGGTGATGTAAAAAAAAGCCTTCCAGACAACCCAGAGAGATTGAATCCTTCCATAAGCGTTTTAGGAAAGCAGAGTTTCTCTTCAGGAAGATTTTACTACGAGGTTCTGGTTAAAGGGAAGTCTTCGTGGGATTTAGGCGTCGCCAAAGGGTCGATCGCCAGGAAGGGGAAGATGAATATGAGACCTCAAAATGGCTACTGGACAATATGTTTAAGGGAAGGAAATAAGTACCAAGCCTCTGCCGTAAATCTCCTCGTTAAACGCCAGCCGGAGAGGGTGGGCGTATTCGTTGATCATGAGAAGGGTTCGGTCAACTTTTATGACGTAGATTCTGCAGACCTGATCCATAACTTTACTGACTGTGCCTTCACTGAGAAACTCTACCCTTTCTTTAGTCCCGGTCTTCATTACGATGGTAAGAACTCGGCACCTCTAATAATCTCGCCTGTCAATTACAGTGATTAGATTTGATGCTTTAAAACAGGTCGTCCAAACTTTTTCCACTGAGGGCCACATACAGAAAAACATACGAAGGGCTGGGCCCCTCGGTCGAGGTGAGGTAAATGTCCTCTTAAGTTAAGTTATGAGTTAGTAAAATCAATCAAATGTAGATCAGTTATTCTTTATACTTGAATATGCTTTAAGAAAAAAAAACAAAGCTTTCCATCGAGTTTTATTTATTTATTTTTCAGGTCATATGTGGGCCGTACTTCATTTTACTTTTAGAATTAGCTAAGGGCCGATTCAAAATGGTCCGCGGGCCGTAGTTTGGACACCCCTGCTTTAAAGGTCCCCTGTTATACTGTTCTTGGTCAATATATCACAGGTCTCAGATATATCCAGAGCCTGTCTCTGATTGGCTGAAACACCAAACAGATCATTGCAGCATTACCCATAATCCCCTCTGTTTCAGCCCTGTTTCCAAAGTGCTGATTCTCTGTCTGTTACTTTAGATGAAAATAAGGAGCCCCTCCCCACGCCCCTCTGAGAGAGATTTGGTTACAAAGAACTCAATGGTGCTCTAGGAGGAGATTCAGGTGATAAGGGGGGGGGGGGGGGGGGTACCTTGGTTGCTGATTGGCTAATGGTTACACAAGCCAAAACATCGTTATGACATCATAAAGTCGCCAAAATCTGATCAGCTCATTTTCAGACAGGTTTTTATAGAAATGGATCAGGAGAAAAAGAGAGAGAATCTTTGTTCCTGAAACTTTCAGAGTCTCTTTACACAGAGGGGACACATGTTGATGTAGAAGAGACATGAAGAGAGGGGACACATGTTGATGTAGAGGAGACATGAAGAAGAGGGGACACATGTTGATGTAGAAGAGACATGAAGAAGAGGGGACACATGTTGATGTAGAAGAGACATGAAGAAGAGGGGACACATGTTTGATGTAGAGGAACATGAAGAAGAGGGGACACATGTTGATGTAGAAGAGACATGAAGAAGAGGTGACACATGTTGATGTAGAGGAGACATGAAGAAGAGGGGACACATGTTGATGTAGAAGAGACATGAAGAAGAGGGGACACATGTTGATGTAGAAGAGACATGAAGAAGAGGGGACACATGTTGATGTAGAAGAGACATGAAGAAGAGGGGACACATGTTGATGTAGAAGAGACATGAAGAAGAGGGGACACATGTTGATGTAGAGGAGACATGAAGAAGAGGGGACACATGTTGATGTAGAAGAGACATGAAGAAGAGGGGACACATGTTGATGTAGAAGAGACATGGAGAAGAGGGGACACATGTTGATGTAGAAGAGACATGAAGAAGAGGGGACACATGTTGATGTAGAAGAGACATGAAGAAGAGGGGACACATGTTGATGTAGAAGAGACATGAAGAAGAGAGGACACATGTTGATGTAGAAGAGACATGAAGAAGTGGGTTTTGCATAATAGGTCCCCTTTAAGACATATATTGGCGCAATAAATCACTTTTTTGAAGGCCTCAACGTTAACCTTAAGTTGTGGGTTTTTCACAAACTTGTCAGGACTGGTGAAAAATGTGATATTTTGAGGGTTGAGTTCTTGGTTTTCATTATCAATAGTTTTACAGATCTTAGGCCTCTGTGTGTGGGGGGGGCAGGGGATGGGGAAAGTATGAAGTGTCATGTTGTTTCTCTTCTGCATTTTTTCACAATAATAAAATGTTTCCAAAACAATTTCCTCATTTTTATATGTTAAGCGAAGAATAGCAACTAGAGTAGGGAAATTGTATCTTGAGAGTAATGTATTAAACATAAAAAAGAACACAAATTTGAAGTGTTTTATTTATTTGTCTTTACCTGCTATGCCTCAAACAAAACGATCCAAAAGAGTTGTGTTTGTTGTATGTACATAAAAGTATGTGTAGTGAGATTGTTGAGTCCAACCCCCAGAGTGCACAACACGAGTACCGGGGATAATAAATGTCCAAATAAAAAACAGAATAAGCTAAATATAGAAACTAGGAAGTGAGATG
>CM062283.1:3203832-3301332 GCA_031216635.1 Dissostichus eleginoides | reverse complement strand
GCAAAAGTACCCTTACGTGGGCCCACGGAGCATGCGCAGTTGAGTTTTCTAGGACATTTTTAAAGAGACAAATATAATTAAATAAAAATCAACATAAACGGTAATTATATGAAATAAAAATGTACATTAGCAGCAAGTATATACAAAGGACATATATCACTAGAGTATCTAAATAATAAACAATATAACGAAAATATCGAATAAATTGAATACTAAAAAGGATCACAACTTCTATTTACAACTTTAGACCCTAAAATCAAATAAGGGCTATAAAAGTGTTTGTAGCACTGTAGGTAGTTTATTAAAAACAATAATACGCTTATTTAGAGACGTTTCCTTCCCAATGTAAGTCAATAATGGGGTATTTTTGGACCCAGTGTCTGACACGGAAGTTGTAGTACCACCGTTTGACCACTACGAAAATCCGCTTCATTTAAATGCACTTCCTGGGGCTGTGGTGTGTTTACTGCCTGTATTTCACTTGATAATACTGCTTTATTACACTATTACGTCTCTGTCTGTCTCCTGATTTCCATTAATAGGTGTTTCTAGCGTCTTTGTGTCACGTTAGATGCAGTTTTTTGTGTGTGTTTTTCTCGGTTGCTGGGAACATTTCTGGCCTCCAGCTCGACAGACAGAAATAAAGCTTCAGTTCAGTCAGAGGTCAGCTGCTTTCTCTTTGGCTGTTTTTAAAGTCAGTACAATGTGTAATAATGGGGTTATTGTAGCTGTCAGTTCTTTAAAAAACACCCTTTGTTATTGTATTAGCTTGACAGACATGCTAACGCTGCTATGAGGCTATTAGAAGTTAATAATCATGCTGTAGCTTTGTGTTAGCTTGTTGGTTTACAGCTTTATTAAATCGATTTAACCCATTTTAAAGAGGTTTTTAGCATGTTAATTGGTATTTATAAAGTGCTGTAGTGAATTATCATCATTTAAATGTAAATATATAATGTTTATTTGGTTACAGTCCGTTTGTATTTAGCAGTTATAGCCTAAGGCTGCAACTAATGATTATTTTGTGTTCAAAAATCTTCTTTTGATCAACTAAAATCCTTAAAAACACAAAATGTAGTATTCAAAATGGTATATAACAAAGAAAAGCAGTTATTTCTCTAATTTGTGAGACAAAAAAACGCACATTTTCACCGTTTTTGCTCGAGAAATGACTGAATTTATGATGAAATATTGAAATATATATGCTTATTGCTTTTCTGTCGATTTATTGGCAGAGCTCATATTATACGTCAGTTGTATATTATTGTTATTGACAAATGGAAGCTATTTCTGCTATATTTTAATGTTGAAATCAGCCTAAATAATCCAGTATCAGTCAGGCTGTTGTACCTTTGTGTAATAACAGGAATACAGATTAAAATGTGATATATTGACGATGCTTTAAATAGTCTTGTAGGTAAATGTGATTTAAACTAATTGTTCCTTGCGTCAATTGTAAGACGAGCTGTAATTCCCCGCCATTAGGTAGCCTTAGCTAGCACTGATTCAATTAAGTGGATTAGATTCACCTTAATTATCGCTGCACAGACAACAAAGTGCAGTTTAGCATTTTAACAGCAGTGCAAAAAACATCAATTAGTAGATATAAATAAGATATTATATATACGGTAAGCAGTAAATATATTCAGCAGGAAAGTATACAGCTGGAAGAATGATACGAATACAGAGTACGCTTTAAATCAGATTGGAAAAGTGTTAAAAATATTTAAAAAAATTGATAGGTTGTTTTCTTTTCTAAATATATATATTTAAAGATTAATTCTTGCATGTTAATCAATGATTTTAATCAGTTCTATTGTAGTTTGTACATTGATTATTGGATGTAAATGCTTGTAGATACTACTCAAGAGAAAAATGAAGCATCCAGACTGCCAAAACAATCAGAGCCGCGCCTCTTTTTTGGGGATATAAAACCAAAAGTATCTACATTTGTCGCCAATATTCCTTGTTTACCACACGTTTGTTTTACATGTCTAAAAATAATTTTGGGACGTTTGCCGTTAATTGTCTGCCTGTTAGGTTGTATTTGTTTACATCCATTCATTTATTATCGTAGCTCAAAGAATAGTATTTCTAATTCTAAATATTCAGAATACTCGTATACATGTGCAGATTTGAGCATTCTTAGCTAACTGTTAGCTCGCTCTGTATTGTAAATATTGTTGTTTTTAAGTCCTTCAGCATCTATTGTGCCAGTTCAAGCTTCATCATAGTATATGCCTCCAATAGTCTTCCTTTACTCCATTTATTAATTAAGTCTTGACATACTTTTTGATCTTGGTTTTTATCACTATCATGAAGTTAAATAACCCGTCCATGTTGGATGTTGCCCTCGTGTTCGCAGCACTAAAGGTTACTTACAATTCTTTATCTTGTCCGTGCAATCTGTATAGCTGTGGTTTTATTTGAGCTGTAGACAGTTTGCGACCTCAGGCTGCAGTTTTTCCATTTTGTCACCACACTTTACAGCAAACTATTGTTTAATGCACTTATGTTGACAATAACAACCAAATAGCCGTTAAATATCCACCAAAAACAGCCAATTTCATCACAAATATTGAGTAAAAGAGATTTATTTGGGGTGTTTTTGTCCCCAGAAGCATCCAATCTCTTCTTCCTTGGTTACTTGGTTCTTTTCAAGTAATCAAACATTGTTAATCTAGACAGAAAATGTAGTTTTCAGGTTTACTACCAAGTGAATTTGCATAACAGTCACAAAAAAAGAAGTGCAGAAATATATAAATAAAAGACGTGTAAAATATAAACTGGTCAAAAAGTGAGTAATTGTGCAGAAATGTAGAATTGTGCAGCTCAGTTTTACAAACGTTTTCAAGCCGCCGTCTTTTTAATATGGTCTTATCATAATCAAACTAGCTAAGCTTCACCGATAAAGCTGCTTGTGATAGTTGTCGTTTTCACGGTAAAACAAATCCTAGAAAGCAGACAAAGTGAAAAAACCTGAAATCACTTTCATTGTAATCCAAGGGCTCTTCTTCCTTAGAGAAATCTCCCTGGATGTTCATGTGTGTATCAGCCAGTCATACGTACCAGACACAATTTAACAACCTCCAAAGCCCTTAATGTGAAACACACGGAGGCCTCCTGATTTCACTTAATGCCGTTACAGTGGGAACACTAAAACGTCCAATTAAAACCAGAATCAGAAGACCTCTCTACGGCCCAAACTGACCACGATAAAGCAAAAGTAAAGAGCAAGAAATATCAAAATATGCATAAAATCACGGATAATTCTTAGTATAAAGTAGTGTGATAGCAGCCGGGTGACAGTAGTAGAGTGGAAGTATATATTGCATTATTTACTGGTTTATTAAATTGTCTAACCAAGCAGCCAGTAATAATACGAATTAACACATTACATTTCATTTAGCTGACGCTTTTATCCAAAGCGACTTACAATGACTTACAGGGACATTCTCCCTGGAGTAACTGAGGACTAGTGCCTAACTCAAGGGCACACTAGTGGTGGTGTTCCAGGCGGGATTTGAACTCACAACCTTCCGATCTTCAGCCCACCTCACTATCCATTAGACCACCACTACCCCATAATTATAATGCTGGATATACATCTATTGCACATCAGAGGTGTTGCAGTGTTTGTGTGTATTATTATTTAGCTGTCTTGAAAGAGGAGAAAAGAAAAGACGACAACATGTTTTGTGATGGAAATCTGGCTAGAAGTCGTGAGGAAGTCCTGAAAGAGTGGTGGAAAGAAACAGAGAAAAGGCATGGTAAAGAAGGCTTGGACAATTCATGCAAAAGTCTGTGGAAAAGTCACAGGAAGGTCATCAAAATGTGTATGAGCCTTGTATTTATTATTATATATCTGGTAGACTAATTAGAGTATATTTGTTCATTTGTTTAATAGAGAAATTCTGACCCGGTGAGTCTTGATTTTTTTGGCGGGTTTTCGTGGTCATAATAAACTTGGAAACTCATTGAATTGACTGTTCGCTATTTCTAGGCGCGTAAAGTAACTTGACAACAATCACATGTTTAGTTTTTGTTATTATTTGGAAAAGTCACGGAAATCTGGCTTAAAATACTGAAAAGAATCATTGAAAAGTAAATCAATCAACTCATTCTCCACTCTGTGAATCCGTTTTGATCTATTCTGCAGGACGTCAGGGCGTGTTTGTTTTCTCCGGCTGCAGTCTGAGTTTCTGAGTGAAGCTTCACATTAGAACATGTATTGTGTGTGTATTCATTTAATTTAAATACATGCAAACAATGAGGTTGTTAATCTGCACAGCTCTCCACTTTGAATATAGTATTTACCATATTCCATTATATCTCACATATATATATTTGTGTATTGTCCTTCTTTTTAAGTCTTAAAATAGCTTTTATAATAATTATATTTTGTGTTTTGGTGTCTTTGTTTACACCATATATACCAAAGCATGTGTGAACCGGTTCTAATCCAACGGTGGTCGTAAAAACGTTTAAAGACGTATTTTTCCGGAGGGTTTTTGACCCGCTGAGCTCACGTTGCTGCTGCAGATTTCCCCCCCCCGTTCCAAATCCTGTCGAGCAACATGCCGGGCGCTCTGACATTCCCAGTTTGGTGTCGGGTTCACATTCACCACCGAGCTTTCCACGTACAGTGCAGAGTACAGTATGGTTCTGTGGAGGAGCTAAAGAAAGGAGCGAGAGGCCTCAGGGAGGAACTGAGTTACAGCCGGAGACACACTGGAGCTTTTTAATGGTTCCTATCTCAATCTCAATCTTTATTTATTTATATAGCACATTTAAAACCACCTCAGTTAAAGGTCCCATGTCATGCTTTTCCGGTTATCACCCGTCCCCTTGTGTGTTATGAAGGTTTTCTGCATGTAAACGGTCTGCAGAGTCACAAACCCTCAAAGTACACCCTGTAGCGCCTAAAACTCGAACACAGAAAAGACCTGTCTATGCTGCCCCAGAACGCCTCGTTGGAGATTTCTCTTTTTCCATTGTTTACTCCCTGAGTTCTGTGACGTGTGAACACCCAAATCAACAACAAATGATCGGATTGGCCCAAATGGACCAATCCGCGGAGCACCTCACACACCAGGATCCCTTGGCTAACTAACAGGGAGTCCCATTGACTTGCATAGAGCTCCCTGAACGCTGGTAATAGACGAGTTGGGATGGCGGAGAAATGCTCTCCACAGACCCATTCTCACAGCGTTATAAACCTTTTTCTTCCTCAATATCAAGCCACACTTATTGTTGTTACTTCAGCTGTGAGTGTTTGTGTGCTCAGGATGAGTTTCGCGCTGTCTCTCTGTATCGCCGACCTGGAAACCTGTCCGCTCCTCGCAGCAGCTGCGAGCAGCAACGAGCCTTGCAACGTCCCGACCAATCAGAGCACACTGGGCTCACAGGGAGGGGGGGCAGGAGCTCCAACAAGCCGTGTAGGACAGAGAGTGAATACACATACTATACAGAGATGCTGTTGAGAAACCAATGTGAGTTTGGAACATTGCACAATTTAAATCTATTCTAGTCGACCTCAACAATGGAAATATGATCAGTAGAAATGGCCATGACATGGGTTCTTAATACAAAATAGGAGTAAAATAATAGAAAATAATTAAAAACAAGATAAAAAGCACAATAACTAGAAACATATAAACACATACAAATCTCAAAATGTTATGTTCAACTAGTGTTAAAAGCCAGTGCAAAGAAGTGCTTTTTTAGCTGAGATTTACCAAGTTCAATAGACTGAGCAGTTCCTATAGTCATGAAACACCTGGAAAAGTCTTTGAAAATCGTTATTTACAGGCCTGAGAAGTTTTTCATGCAACCGTCAGAAATGTCCGGAGATTATATGAAACATTTCAGAAAATTAGGTAAAGAAGTGTCCTAACAATTAAAATAAAAGTCTTCCCAAATGACAGATAAATATGTTAAAGAAAATGTCAGAAAAGTTATGAAATACATCAGAAATGTAGAAGTTGTTCATGCAACCATGTTTTTGCTGATTAGTTGCTTTAGTTGTACACGGTTTGATTGCTAGCTGTCTTGAAAGAGGAAACAATTAATAACGACCGCATGTTTTGTCGTGGAAATCTGGCTAAAAGTCACGAGGAAGTCATGGAACAGTCATGGAACCGTCATGGAACAGTCATGGAACCGTCATGGAACCGTCATGGAACCGTCATGGAACAGTCATGGAACCGTCATGGAACAGTCATGGAACCGTCATGGAACAGTCATGGAACAGTCATGGAACAGTCATGGAACCGTCATGGAACAGTCATGGAACAGTCATGGAACCGTCATGGAACCGTCATGGAACAGTCATGGAACCGTCATGGCAAGGTGGTGGAAAAGTCTTTGGATATCTGGTCTAAAAAAGTCAAGAAGAGGGGAAGGCAAAAGTCATGGAAATTTGGGAAAACAGTCGAAGGAAGGTCCTGAAAATCTGACCTAAAATACGGAAAAAAAGTCATGGTAAAGCAGGGGGTCCGCGGGGTCTTAAAAAGTATTAAAAGTTGATAAATCAATTTAGCGAAAATTAAGACTATTAAAAAGTATTAAAGGGCATTTTCCAAGGTATTACATTTTGTAGCTTGTTTTCAATAAGTATATACATTGTCCAAAGAGGTTATATTCTACAGTCTGCCTGAATGTAATCATTGCGTAGGTGTGTAGTGATTCTGTGTAGTTTTATTTATGGCATCCCGTTGGATGTGACGTCATCTGAACAGGACATCGCACGCTCACTGCTTGATAGCGCGAGAAGGTCCGTTTACGCCGGTTGTTAAACAACATCGTTATGGGGAAATGCAAGTCTGCGTCCAAATGGTTGGAAGATAAGGAGGAAGGACAATCAATACTGTATATAGTCAATGTGAGGTAAAGTGTGTCGCCAAGGTAACCGGTTAAAACTCAAAGTGGCGATGAGGTCTTAAAATGTATGGAAAGGGTCTTAAAAAACTGAAAAAGCCATAGAGAAGTCATGAAAGTCCTTTAGCCAGAATGTGTACGGACCTTGTATTTATCATTATATTTACGGTACACTAATTAGAGTATATTAGTTCACTTTTACATTCTTTTGTTTGACCTTTTGCATGGTTACTATAGGCATGAAAACACATGGTAAAGTCTTTGAAAATGGTTATTTACAGGCCTGGAGAGTTTTTGCAATCATGTTTTTACTGATTAGTTGCTTTAATTCTGTACGATCTGATTGCTAGCTGTCTTGAAAGAGGAGAAAATAAAAAACAACAACATGTTTTGTGATGGAAATCTGGCTAGAAGTCCTGAGGAAGTCCTGAAAGAGTGGTGGAAAGAAACAGAGAAAAGGCATGGTAAAGAAGTCTAGGACAATTCATGCAAAAGTCATGGAAAGTCTTCGGAAAAGTCTGGAAGGTCATCAAAATGTGTATGAACCTTGTATTTATTATTATGTTTCTGGTAGACTAATGAGAGTATATTTTTTACATTTTTTTATTTGTTTAATAGAGAATTTCTGACCCGGTGAGTCTGATTTTTTGGGGGTTTTCGTGGTCATAATAAACTTGGAAACTCATTGAATTTGACTTTTTGCTATTTCTAGGCGCGTAAAGTAACTTGACAACAATCACATGTTTAGTTTTTGTTATTATTATTTATAAAGTTACGAAAAAGTCACGGAAATCTGGCTTAAAATACTGAAAAGAATCATTGAAAAGTAAATCAATCAACTAATTCTCCACTTCCGTTTTGATCTATTCTGCAGGACGTCAGGGCGTGTTTCTTTTCTCCGGCTGCAGTCTGAGTTTCTGAGTGAAGCTTCACATTAGAACATGTATTGATTAGGTGTTCTTGTACGTAGATCTTTGACAGTGAGAGTGTGAGCAGGATTACAGATTAGAGGCAGAGACCATCTGTCAGTCTAACCCATGGATGTATAATAAGAACTGGATACAGCGTGGGAGGCGGGGCCTCGTTCATTCCTATGAGAGTTGCTCATTGGCGCATGAAGACAAAATGGCCCAACTTTTGAGAGAGCGAAACGTCACGAAAGTATTCATATAATCATATAATCCGTTCTTATTGTGCATCCATGGGTAAAGGTACAACTCATGTAGTACTGAACACGTCACATGAACGTGCCGGGCGGCGCGGTCCCGTGGGTTGGATCCGCGTTCATAATGCCGAGGAAAATAACTCAGAATAACGTTATTAGCACATTTTACAACTTGAGGACCGAATGTTTTTAATAAGGGCTATACAAATGTTCATACTGGGTAGTTTATTTAGTTTCAAAAAAATTATCCAACGATTTACAGACGTCTCTTTCCCAATGTTAGTCAATGGGAAAAAGTCTTTCCGGGCCCAGCGACTGATACGGAAGTGTAGTACCGCCGTTTGGCCACAACGAATATTTTCCTCAGAGTCCGGCGCTCTTCCTGGGGGCTTGGGCTAACCTGCACGAACTCTGGAGGAGGGACGGTGGCCTGTGAGGGGCAAACCAACACTCGGTGTAAAACATGTTCGAAAAATCATTTAAATACATACCAGGAACGTACAAGAAAACAATTTTAGACTTTTTTCTGGGTAAAAAAAGTCAGAAACGTACATAAAAAATATCAGAAAATAATGTTAAAAAAAAATCTGAGAATTACTTTAAAAAAAACAGAAAATGATGTTTAAATATGTAGTTTGTTTGGCCTGGTGGGGGTTCCCATTAAAGGGGAAACACTGAGTGTGTCCTGTTTACCTTAAAGAGAGAAGAGAGTGTTGAGAGGCTCCGTCTGAAGTAGAAGACGATAAAGACAAAGGAAAGTCGGTCAAAGTACGACACGTTTTATCACTCAGTATTAAGATAATGGTCCTCTGTGACATCTGACCTTTAACCCCGCTGTGTTAACCTCACAGGAGAGGAACAGAGCTAAAGTAGGACTAAATGGTAAATAATTGCAGAAAATGATGTGAAAGTCAAAACAATTATGCTAAAGAATGTTTAAGTCAAAGTTAAAGAAATGTCAGAAAAATGTGAAATATGTCAGTCAATGATATGAGAATTTGTCCGAAAATTAGCTAAAAAAAAGTCTTAAAAATCATGAAATACGTTTGAAATCGATGTTAAAAAAAGTCCCAAAGTTATGAAACATGTTAGAAATAATGCAAAAGAAATTCAGATGTAAAAATGTCAACACATTTCATGAAAACCATCAGGAAATGACATGTAGAAAAGTCAGAAAATAACATGATAAATCTCCGAAATGTATATTAAAAAGCCCGTTATGAGGCTCAGGGGTTAAACCTCACATGCACATTTAAAAATAGCTTTCCCATATGGAGGGACTTAATAATATGATCAATAATCAGTCGGTGTAAACACTTGTAATCTGTCCCTGATTATCTCTCTCTATGAACACACTCCGTCTGAGAGGCTCGGACACTTTCCAGTATTTTGGGATCTCGACATGTTGCTGATCTGTGCGTTACGTAACCCCCCCCCCCCGTGTCATGTGACCTCCGGTATGTTGGAGGAACATCGACACATCTTGTTCTCTGAAGGCTCTCTCAAACCTGCTCACCCCACGGAGGAAAATACTGCTAAAAACACCATCATTTCTCCTTTTTTAATACTTTAAATTATAGGAGTTAAGCTAAGTCTTTGGTCTGAGGAGTTATTGAGGGGTTTTCTAATCTAAAAGCTGGATAATGCAAATCAATACAAGACGTGCTGTCCCCATTATATGTCGATTAATAATTAAGCATATCATTTACTGGCACTCGGAGTAAAATGCAAATGTTTCCGTTGTACTGTGAACCTTTGCACATTGCTCTGATGAGTTGTACATGCATGCATAATGCTATACACAAAATACTAGCAGGAAAAGATACTGAATTGTAAAAGATTATTGAAAAGTAACAGAAAAATTCAGAAAATAATGTGAAAAATACAAGAAAATTTTATAAAAATGCATAAAATAATTATATGTATGCATAATACCACTTTTAAAATTTAAAAGTAATAGAAAAGTATGTTAAAATTTCTTTTTTTTAAATGTCAAAAAACGGTGTGAAAATCGCATAAAATGATGTAAACAGATGTTTAAAGGACAAATGTCAGTAAATAATGTGAAAAATATATGAAAATAAAAAATCTGAATATAAACAGTACAATGAAAAAGGTGGTCACAAATATTCTGAAATTCTTCTGAAATTGGTGTAAAAAAAGTCAGAAAATTCTCAGAAAAGTGTCCCAAAAGAACGTGAAAAATGATAGATAATTACGTAAAAAATATGGGACAAATATTAGAAAATTATATTAAAAAAATGCAAACAATAAAATAAAAAATGTGGTCAGTAAGAAATTGCAAAAAAATAACAAAAAATGTCAGTTTTTCTTTTTCATGTCAGAAAAGGTTATAATGCAAGAAAAAAGATGTCAGAAATGAACTGTTGTCTTCTGTTATTATATAGTTGCCTGGCGTGTTTATCTCCGTCCTGACCACATCCCCTCATGCTCATCACCAATCACTAGACAAATCAAACCTAACCTCCGTCTCTGTGTCTATGTTTCCAGGCAAAGTGGGCGAGCCGGTCTACTCTCCGGGTCTCAGCAGCTCTCAGACAGCGTCTCCTGTCGCTCTGCCGAGACTCCGAAACCACAACCTGACGGTACGAAAACACACACACACACCACACACACACACACACACACACACACACACACACCCTTTACTCGAGTAGAAGTACAGATACTTGTGTTTAAGAATACTCTGGTAAAAGTAGAAGTACTGACTAAACTTCTTTACTCAAGTAAAAGTAAAGAAGTATGGGCTTCGAAGTGTGTGTGTGTGTGTGTGTGTGTGTGTGTGTGTGTGTGTGTGTGTGTGTGTGTGTGTGTGTGTGTGTGTGTGTGTGTGTGTGTGTGTGTGTGTGTGTGTGTGTGTGTGTTGCAGTTAGCACGTTAGCTGGCGGTTAGCATGCCGTTAGCGCTCTGTGAAGCTAAGAGCTGCAAATCTCTGTCAGCTGTGTAGCGCCGCGGCTAATAATAGCACGCTGCTCCCAGATACTTTAAACAGCTGATTGGTTTATAGGCTGCTCTGAAGGACACACACACACACACACACACACACACCACACACACACACACAGAAAGGACTAATGGTATAAAAGAACTGATTCAGCATTTATTATTTACTCTGTTTACCTTCAGAGTGGCTGTTAGCGTTAGCATGGTTTTACCAGAAGATATTACCATGGAGGTTTAGTTTATTTAGCAGCTTTTACAACCTTTTAGTGAGCCTATAGATATCCATAGTTTTCCCAGCAGTAGTGGCAGTGATGTTAAAAATAATATTTACAAGGAAAACCTTTTACATTTATGATTAATTCATTTCCTGATACTAATGAACAAGTTGTATTTTTTAAACAATGGCCCGCAACTTTTCAATTTGGCTTTTGCTGTGTTATGTAGTTTTTATTTATATACAATTATATTTATTTAGTCATCTGGATAAGTTGTTATCAAAATATATAATATATATTGCTTGTAGCACTTGTCTTTTGAAAGCACAGCAGGGACAAAAACAGGTGTGTGTGTGTGTGTCACACGGTGTTGTCAGGTGAGGGAGGAGCCAACTAGCTCTCGTATGTCACTGTTACTACTGACAACACACACACACACACACACACACACTGTTTGTCTTTGCTTCAATTTCATCTCTTGACTCACTTCCCTATTTTTGACAACTTCATCCTCAATGACAGATTATAACACACACCACTTAAACACACAATAACAGCAGGTCTTTGAAGTGTGTGGGTGTGTGTGTGTGTGTGTGTGTGTGTGTGTGTGTGTGGGTGTGTGTGTGGTCTGAAAGGAACCAGGTGTCACCACAACAACAGGAGTGATTCACTGAGAGAGAGAGTCTCTGTGTGTATTCATTACATTCAGAGTGATTCAATCAGGAACAGGAATGACCTCATGCTGCATTCACAATGTCCAGGTGTATATCAGTATTTAGTGTCTCTATGCTATAATGTTCAAAAAGCTCTTTCTCATATTGCCTGAACAAAACGTGTATCATACACATACAGTACACACTATAATCCAAAATAACATGGAGAAATCCCATTGAAACGGGGCCATGCTGCCTTCAGGGTCCATCACGGAAATACGACATCCCTTCACCACTCTATATTAAACAAGAACAGGGTTGACATATTCACTTAAAACAAGCCAGACCATAGTAAGTGCTGCTGCATCAGTTAAACCCTAAAGTTAAGTTAAACCCTTAAGTGTTACTCGTTTTTTAGTTTGTTATGGCCAAGGTAGAAGTGAAACAGGCGGGTTTCCACTTAGCGTCTATAGATATGTAGATTCTCCGCCGTCCTGATATCAGTGGGAAGCCAGGACAGAAAAAGGCGTGTCTTTGTTGAGGTTCACCTGGATCCCATTGCAATATATTACCAATAAAAACACTCACGTCCTCTCTTCTTTCTCTCTCTCCCCCTCAGGGAGGCTCCAAAGCTGGGATGTCGGAGGCTCTGTCCTCTCAGGCGTCTCATCTTCACGAGGAGAACAGCAACAAGCGAGCGGTTCTGACCTCTCAGCCCAACGGTCTGAACCCTGTCGGCTCCTCGAGGCCCGGAGAGCGACCCGATCGATCCGATAGACCCGATAGATCCGACCCCCGGCTGGGCAGCGCCGCCTCCAACAAGTCAGCTGACGGGAAGCTGAAGCTCTCCGCTGCGCTGACCCCAGATCAGGCCATGAAGCAGTTTATGGCCAAGATGTCGACGCTGGAGCACCACGAGGTGTTCAGCTACCCCGAAGGTGAGACACACACACACACACACACACACACACACACACACACAGAGGATATACATGCACACACACAGAGGATATACATGCACACACACAGAGGATATACATGCACACACAGGATAAACATGCACACACACAGAGGATATACATGCACACACAGAGGATATACATGCACACACACAGAGGATATACATGCACACACACAGAGGATATACATGCACACACAGAGGATATACATGCACACACAGAGGATATACATGCACACACAAAGAGGATATACACACACACACAGAGGATATACATGCACACACAGAGGATATACATGCACACACAGAGGATATACACGCACACACACACACACACACACACACACACACAGAGGATATACATGCACACACACAGAGGATATACATGCACACACACAGAGGATATACACGCACACACACACAGAGGATATACACACACACAAACACACAGAGGATATACACACACAAACACACAGATATACATGCACACACACAGAGGATATACATGCACACACAGAGGATATACATGCACACACAGAGGATATACACACACACACACAGAGGATATACACGCACACACACACACACACACACAGGATATATATGCACACAGAGGATATACATGCACACACAGAGGATATACATGCACACACAGAGGATATACATGCACACACAGAGGATATACACGCACACACACACACACACAGAGGATATACATGCACACACAGAGGATATACACACACACACACAGAGGATATACATGCACACACACAGAGAATATACATGTAAATCCCAGATCTAATGTACATTAGAGGGTCTTGGACAAGTTGTTTTTTAGTGAACGTAATGTTATGTTAAATATCTTTCCTTGTATGCAGGTAAACATGTCGGACTTGATCTGACATTAGTATTATCGTATGTTTAAACTAAAATATGAATAACCTAAAGGACAAACTATCCCGTACTTTATTCTGTTGCTAACGTAGGAATATATATATTTTCTCCTCAGTGTATTTCGTGGGTCCGAACGCGAAGAAGAGGTCGGGGGTTTTGGGCGGAGCCAACAACGGCGGCTACGACGACGATCAGGGATCCTACATCCACGTTCCCCACGACCACATCTCGTACCGCTACGAAGTCCTGAAGGTCATCGGCAAGGGCAGCTTCGGACAGGTACGAGCAGCATCAGGAGCTAGTGATGTTGGATCCTACTTAACATATTTGAATTTGTGCATAGAAACGTAGAAAATGTAAAGAACATTTTTCCATTTGTCTGAGTGTATAAGTGTTTGAATGGTAAAGGCAACATGTAAAGAGATTTAGTGAAGAAATGATTGTGTACAAGAAGGATATTCTCCTTATCGCTCTACCTAGATTTGTAAACCTCCCAAAAAATTACTGGCAAAAATGTTTTGAGTGAAATCAGAAACATTTTTAAAATTTGGAAATATTCCCAAAAATGTTCAGCCTTCTTCAGCCAAACGTTAATATAGATATTTAGGTTTTCTCTTGTACATTAGTCACGAAAGATGTCTGCTGATCCCATTAGGATGAACTGATGATAATTGAAAGTGTTTCTCCTCCTCTTCCTCCCCCAGGTGGTGAAGGCCTTCGACCACAAGTCTCAGACCCATGTGGCTCTGAAGATGGTCAGAAACGAGAAGCGTTTCCACCGGCAGGCGGCGGAGGAGATCCGGATCCTGGAGCACCTGAGGAAGCAGGACAAGGACTCCAGCATGAACGTGATCCACATGCTGGAGAACTTCACCTTCAGGAGCCACATCTGCATGACCTTCGAGCTACTCAGCATGAACCTGTACGAGCTCATCAAGAAGAACAAGTTCCAGGGCTTCAGCCTCCCGCTGGTCAGGAAGTTCGCCCACTCCATCCTGCAGTGTCTGGACGCGCTGCACAAGAACCGCATCATCCACTGCGACCTGAAGCCGGAGAACATCCTGCTGAAGCAGCAGGGCCGCAGCGGCATCAAGGTGGGAGAAACTCCAGATACTGGGGGGGTTTGTGCCACTAAAAGTGTGTCGATGCGTCTGTTAAATGTACTTTTCTGTCTCTCTGCAGGTCATAGATTTTGGATCGAGCTGTTATGAGCACCAGAGGGTTTACACCTACATCCAGTCCCGGTTCTACAGAGCGCCAGAGGTCATTCTGGGTAAGAAACACGAGCGGAAAGCAGGCTTTAATTCACACATACAACATCACAACATATTAACTTCTCTTTCTCTTCTTTTGCCTCTATCTTTAGTTCTTTGAGCCATGAAAACCACAATTGTACTGTGGGATTTAAGCCTATGCAGAACATTTACATGCACGAAAACTATAGGAGAGGGAACACCCCAAAAAGCAGAATAGGTCCCGTTTTAAAAGGATGCTTTTCCTGAAGTTTTTTGACGGTTTGATCTAGATTCTTCCCCTCTCTCTCCTCAGGCTCTCGGTACGGGATGCCGATCGACATGTGGTCTCTGGGCTGCATCCTGTCGGAGCTGCTGACGGGTTACCCTCTGCTGCCGGGCGAGGACGAGTCCGACCAGCTGTCCTGCATCATGGAGCTGCTCGGCATGCCGGCGCAGAAGCTCCTGGACGCCTCCAAGAGGGCCAAGAACTTCGTCTCCTCCAAAGGTTTCCCCCGATACTGCACCGTCACCACGCTGCCCGACGGCACCACGGTTCTCAACGCGGGGCGATCGAGGCGAGGAAAAGTCAGAGGAACGCCGGGAAGCAAAGAGTTCAGCACGGCGTTAAAAGGATGTGACGATCCGTTGTTTCTTGACTTCCTGAAACAGTGTCTTGAGTGGGATCCGGCGCTCAGAATGACTCCGAGTCAAGCGTTGAGGCATCCGTGGCTCAGGAGAAGACTCCCGAAACCACCGACAACAACGACGACGGGGATTTCTGATAAAACGCCCGTCGGGAAAAGCGCCATAACCTCCCTTTCCAAACTCGCTACAACAACCACTTCCTCCACCACCGTCTCTGTCTCCTCGTCCTCCAAAACCAGGACTAATTTGGCGGCGATTACCGACGCCAACGGGAACATTCAGCCGAGAACGGTGCTGCCGAAACTGGTCAGCTGAGAGTGAACGCACCCCGAGGGATTGAAATAAAAAAAGTCCAGTTTTTTGAGGAGTTTCTCTAAACGCTGGAGACTAAGCGTCGTCTGGGTTTTTGGCTGCGATGTGAAGCCTCGCTCTGGAGGATAAACTGGGGTGCGTTCAGAAAAAAGAAAAGACACATTGTGAGCGAGCAGCGAAACAGGAAGTGACCACACGACAATCACTCTGTAGCTCCAAACACTCAAACACATCACAAAACATGGTGCTGACGGAGGGAACAAGGCTTTTTTAATGTTTTTAACACAGAATCTATTTAGTGAGCTGATTAATCGACACCAAAAACTACTTTTTATCCTCTTAGTCTTACAAGGTCATATCTGCGGACAGTAATATTTAACGTGCTTTACTTACATAACCGTCTGATATTTCCTTGTAAAACTAAAATAATCTTTGTCTCGTCATATCTTTATGAAATGCTCTTTTGTTACGCTTCAGTTTGGGGCATTTGTTACTACTTTTTTTCAAACTGAAGCATCTACCTGTTAGCTGGCTAACGATCTTAGCTAGCTGTGTTAGCGTGCTAGTTTTGTGCCTGTCAGCTGGCTAATAACCACGGGTTAGTTGTTAGACAGCTTTATATTTGTGTTTAGGTGTCACTTTACTACCTTTTTACGAACTTTTAAATCAGTCAGCTAGCTCCAGCTGGCTCACTGTTTGCCTTGTTTGGCAGTCTGGTGGCTAGCCTTAGCCTTTTGTTAGCCATAGCCTGTTAGCTCTCCACTGCCCGGCCTTACGAAGCACAGATTATTTTATGTCGTTTTATTGTCTGAAGGTTAGCAGAAAGAGAGAAGACACAGTATGTTTAGGTGAAGTATTTTGTCCCCTCTTTGATTATCACATCTGATTATTAAGGAGGCAGCTGAAGGGAAGCAAATAGAGAAGGAGGAGGAAGAGTTCAGTTTCAAATAACGTTAAAATCTAAAGAGCTCTGATACAAAACAACAACAACCGAAGTCTGGATAATAAAACTGGCTGCGATTTAAATTAGATCAACAAAGTGAATTATTTCTGATCCAGGAAATGTATATTAATATATTTAAGCAGTCATGAAAGCAAGGATAAAGACAAGGCATTGTGGGTTTAAAAATACAAAATGAAGGAGAACTAAGATATGGTTTAAAATGTTTATATTTAATATTAAAAAAAACAAGACACATGCCAAGTTCTGTTTTTTATAAGCAGGAAAATTATTTTATAATTCTCTGAAATTATATAAAATGTTCGTGGTAAAGTTACCTATTTAAAAAAAATGAATACCCTAAGTAAAACAATTTATTTACAAGAAAGAAATCCCACATTTCTGGTAAAATTATCTAGAAATTCAGAAAATAAATAAAATGTTAAGTCTCAATAATGACATGTTCTCCGCCCTGGCCTTTGTAATTATTTGTATCCGCATGAACCCAAACATCGTGTCCTAACAGGATCAGAAAGCTAAAACAAGAGAAGATCATTCAGGATCAATTATTAGTACTTGGAATTATATAAACCGGAAAGAAAAATGAATAATTATCCAAGGAAAATCCGCTAGTTAAACTCCAGACTTCAGAAATCCGCAAATATAACTATATATAAATACTTTGCATAACGTCACAACACAGAGCCGTGTGTGCTCGAATCCAAATGAGGAGGAAAAGTCGTTAATCGATTAAATCAAGTCTGCGTTGCCGTGTCTGAATGACGGCGGCGTTTTTTACGACGGGTCTTTATGTAACCGGAGCCGTGAAGCAGATTTAGCCTGAAGGTAGAGAAGAGGTCAGCTGTTTATATCCTCAGACATCATTTAGTCTCAGTGAAGCAGGAGATTCAGGCGAGGACATGTCCTTTTTATTTGGATAAAAAGCCTCGTGACGGAGAGGGACGAGGCTCTCGTTTCAATTCAGGGTTTCAGGGAGAGGATTTAGACCCTAAACATATCCACTACAACACTTCAAATCAAATACTAATGTCGTAAAAGGGGCTCCAGTCGCATCAGTGTGTGTTGCTGTGATACAGGGTTTTATGTATGCGACGCGTTGGTGTCACATTTTGTAGAAAATTCACACCAATTGTGGCTTTAGATTAAATACTAAAGGATTAAAGGGACACAAATATAAGATTATAAACGTGTTCAACATAAAAAGCATCACTCAGCTGTCGTACAATAATGACCTGCATAATCAATCAAATAATACTTCAATTAAATCAACATGTAGAGAAATTAAAGCAGTTCAAAGACTGAAAGGATGCACCAAATTAAAGCACGTTAATTTAAGATGAGAAGACAAAGTCAAGATGATTAAAGAGAGGCAATATTTGTATGAGTTTTAACGGAAAATGCAAATTAATGCTGTCGTTTGTGGCACTAATTCTGCATAGAGAGCGTAACTGAATTACGTACAGAAATCACCCTGCTGCTATTTCCTGATGTGACTGGACCCCAGATATATCAAGTACTTATACACACAACAAGTACTAACAGTACACAGTGTGTGTACATCAGAACAACTGAAGAAAACTGACAAAAAATAGTGGAAATGTAATAAAATAGATCCAAAATATTTGCTTAAAAGGTCAAACGGATCTATCAATGTGACGGGGGGGGGAGGGGAGTTATTTATTTACTACAACTTTAATTAATATTTATTAATCTACATATTTACTACGATGTGCAGTTCATACTTGAATGTGTGTGTTGTATGTAGCAGTGTGTATGTGTGTGTGTGTGTGTGTGTTGAGAGTTTTTTTTTCTTAAAGCTTGTTCCCTCACACACACAAACACAGATGTACCTGAACGCACCACAGGAAGTGGAAAAGGAGGAAGAGGAAGTGACGTACTGTAGCACGGACGATGTGAAACACAGACTGTGGGTGTTTCTCAATCTCGAGTAAGGATGCTCCAGAGCCACTATTTCAAGCATACTGTATACGTCATCGAGTGCCGCCGATGGACTGTTCCAACGTCCAGCATACTTGGAGTTCTACCGAGCCCGGCGTACTTCGTTTGGAGAAATTTCGAGGCTGCACATGTGTAGACTCCGCGGTCTTAAAATCCCCACAATGCTTTGCGCACGGACCAATTTCCCCAAATCTGTGGCGGAAAATGTAAGGCGGGGCCTCTCATATGACGCACACTTGCTCGCCTGTTCCACTCTTCATTTTCCAAGGCTAGGAAGTATTCTTGCCTCGCTTCTGAAGCAAGACGCTCAGAAGACATGTGCTACCAAGCAAGCGTACTCGAGATTGAGAAACACCCACACACTACCTGCTCTTGATTTCCTGTTTGTTTTCTAAGGATTTGATTGGTTGTGTTTTTTAATTTTTTTAACCTTTTTTTAGGAGAGTGCTGAGAGTCGTAACTTTGTGCCTTCGGTATCTAAACGCCATGACCACGCCCCACCACACACACACACACACTTATGATACATTGTATCTTTTTGGTGCCACCTCTCGGGAAAACCCTGCGTTCTGATTGGCTCCTGCTTGTTTATGCCCTGAACTCTACCTAGCAACAACAACAACAACATGGTTCTGTTTCAAACAAAAATGAAATAATACATAAAGGATTTACATTGAAAATTAATAATACAACAGCGTTTGCCCTTATAGACTTGGGTTAAAAAACATTATTTTTAAATGGAAACACCAAACCATGCTAGGAAAAGATAATAAATATGATAAAAAAAATACTCAAGGTAACTTGTAGGGTGTATCTTTGATCAAATTCTAACCTAAAGGGTCATAACTAAAAATGACTTAATTAAGATTTGGTTTTAGTAGGTTTTAGTAAGAACACATGAATTCAAGAAGGTTACGACTTCAAATAATGGAGTTAGTACCTTATTGTTTACAGAGCTAGCAGAGCACGCTAACGCACCAACAACCGACCTTAGCTTTAAACTGAATAACACTAACATCAAGTGTGTGTTTGGGTGGTGTATTCAACATGGCCGCACAATGTACAGACACATATCAGCCAACTGTCGCCTCGAGCCTGACGCCTGCTGACAACAGGGCTAAGCTAACACTAGCCGAACGACCGCTAGCGTCCCGCCGCTAGCTGCTGCACTGACAGTGAAGCTAACACTAGCCTACCGCTAACCGACTGCTAGTAGCACATAGCAAGTTTATACCTGCTAGCTGTTAGCATTGATGTGGTTTTTAATAGTTTTTAGGGATGCACCGATTGATCATTCTGGGCCGATGTTTTTAATAATACTCTGGTTTATTCATTTGTGCCACGGAAACAAAGTATTCTTCTTTGTTATTTAGCATTTTATCACTCCATCTTTCAATGAGCACAATGTCAATCATGCTAGTTTATGAAACAACCTTTACTACTAGATGTGCCAAGGCCAATTCCAGATGTGGAAAATGAAGCGTTATCTGCGTCTAACCTCAAACATGTAATCGACGCAACACAACATCGGCCCCTGCCACCAGTTAGCATCTTATCTACCGTCAACAAGGCGAATATAATAGATGTGACATAAATTGGTGCATCCTGATTTTTTATTTTAATGTTGGTACCTCAGACTGCTCAGTTATCCTTGTTTTAGTTTATTACTGTTGTCATTGTTGTGACTAACACCCAGGGCATTTGGTTGAATCTACCAAAGTGCATTCCTTTACAAAGCTAGCTGCGAGCTAGCTGCTCAAACACACAGACGGACGGAGAGGAAAGGCAACAAATCTGCCTTTCAGACGGACAACGGAGATCATGTGATAGAGTTTTTGTTTTGTAAGATGTTTATAAGTAACAGGCCGCAGTCACACAGGAACATGAAGTTGAACTGACCTCCTGGTAGCATTTCTGCACACGTGTGAAAGCACCGGTAGCCTAACCAGCCTGCTAGCTCGTTATCACCCTAGCCAGGTAGCCTACTAGCTCGTTAGCCATTTTTGCTTCGATCGGGAGGTCTACGTTAGCCGCTGAAGATACGCTGTATTTCTGTGACGTTTGCCAGCTGGGTTTTATTGTGGATTTTATCTGTAAATAATGTGGGGAAATGTTTTTGGGGGGAGGGATGATGGGGAGGGGTTTGAATGCCAGTTTTACATTGTACTGTATTTACTGTACAGAACACAGAAGTCGACACTTTTCTAGTGAGCCTTTGTTAAATTTTATTGTGGTGGAAAAAAATATTATTATTATTATTATTAATAAAACAATTTTATTGTTCATTTGTACTTATTGTTCTTTCGGTGTGTACAATCATTTTATACGGTGTTTCTGAATTTTGACGTATTTGATTAACAATCCTTTTTATTTCTATATAATTATTATACATTTCAGGGGGAATACATGGTCTGTAGCTGCTATGCTAACGCTACAATTTTCAGCTAACAAGCTACATTTAAAGAATTTTTAACCAAGTTTGACTTTTAGCTAACAAGATAAAGGAACAATGTTTAAAGCCAACAAGCTTATTGTTTTAACTTGGCATTTCTTAAGAACATTAGCTTAAACTGTCAAGTTAGCTTACACTAGCTAACTGACATGAATGTGGTCTATCTATCCATCCATCCATCTTCTCCCGCTTATCCGTGGTCGGGTCGCGGAGGTAGCAGTTCCAGCAGAGAGCCCCAAACGTTCCTTTCCCTGGCCTCATCAACCAGCTCTGACTGGGGGATCCCAAGGCGCTCCCAGGCCAGCGAAGAGATATAATCCCTCCACCTGGTCCTAGGTCTACCCCTCGGTCTCCTCCCAGCTGGACGTGCCTGGAACACCTCCCTACGGAGGCGCCAAGGTGGCATCCTTACTAGGTGCCCGAACCACCTCAACTGGCTCCTTTCGACGCGAAGGAGGAGCGGTTCAACTCCGAGTCCCTCCCGGATGACTGAACTTCTCACCTTATCCCTAAGGGAGACGCCCGCCACCCTGCGGAGAAAACCCATCTCGGCCGCTTGTATCCGCGATACAGTTTATTGAATTGAATGTGGTCTATCAGACGTCATGTTTATAAAAAACAGATTTCAGCTTCTGTCAGGTCCAGGGCATGAAAATGATGACATGGAAATGTGAAGAATAAAAGACCCACTACCCAATATTAACTTAAAGCTAAGAAATAACAAAAGACGTTTTGCCGAACAGCTAATGTAAGCATGCTAACGTGGTAATGTTACAGGGTTTTTTTTATTAGCAAAACATGCAGCGTTAGAATTTAGCCTGAGCTATGTTTGTGCTAACCTTTAAATGTTTGTTTATAGTGACTTAATTGATGTGAAATATCTATAAACGTTAGTGCTGAGTCAGGGAACGTCTCTGAGCTGGTGACGTGACGAAGGTTTGTGTGTGTGTGTGTGTGTGTGTCTATTTTAAACTGGATGTAGCTCAGCCTCAGAGCTCAGCTGGGGATCATGACGGACACACAAATACAAACACACACCTGTAACCTGACACAGTGTGACTTGCTGCAAGGGATTATGGGTCCAAATTAATATCCATTTACTGAACAAATGTTAAACCACTTTCAGTCTACTGCTCAAATACCAACTAGAACATAAACCATAAATTCAGACCTAAACAACAACAACCTGCACAATATGTTGATCATGTCAATAAAATAAATAAGTTTACTCTCCATAAAACCATTTTTAATCTAAATTAAACTACCTGGACTTTTCTAGGCTATACGTTAAAAAGTAACTACACAAGTGGGAGTATTTCATTCATCATATTAATTTATAAAGTATAAAAGTATTCTCATCAAAATATAGTGAAAGTAGCGACAGTAAAAGTAGTGATTGTGCAGATTGGTCCATTTCAGAATAATATATATGATATGTTTTATAATGATTGATCATTAAAGTGTTCTCAAAGCTGGTAAAGGTGCAGCTAGTTTGAATGACTTTGTATACTGCAGGGTAGCTTGTGGATTTACTCCAGGTGGAACTAAAGTCTGATTTAACACTTGATTAGATTTCACATCATTCATCCAGATCTGTGAAGTAACTAAAGGTATTAAATACATGTAGTGGAGGAAAAGTACAGAGTAGCATACAATGGTAAAAAGTACTTCAACATTTTACTAAAGTACAGTACTTGAGTACATCTACTAATCCCTCAAAATCGTACATAAGGACAGGTACATTGATTTTCTATCGAATGTTAATACCATCCATGTTACACTTGTATTTAATAACTGTAAACAATTAAAAAGTAAAAGTTTGTTGCAGAAACCTTCTGACAGTCTGAAACCCTAAATATAAAACCAGTCATGAAAAGTATGTGTGCGTATCTGTGTGTGTGTGTGTGTGTGTGTGTGTGTGTGTGTGTGTGTGTGTGTGTGTGTGTGTGTGTGTGTGTATGTGTGCGTGTGCATGTGTGCGTGTATGCATGTGTGTGTGTGAAATATTAGTACAGATTCTGGCAGGCCCCCCGTTGATCTACTCCGAGGGTCCCTGAGTTCAGGACAAATGGAAGTGTGTGTGTGTGTGTGTGTGTGTGTGTGTGTGTGTGTGTGTGTGTGTGTGTGAGATGGTGTCAGATTGTGGGGCCAGAGGTCAGTTTATTTCCAGCGTCTCTTCATTATACAACAGTCTCTCACACACTCTCAGTTTGCGTGACATGGACAAGATTAAATCAATAAAATAAAAACTAAAATATTAATCAGAAACACACAAGGGATTTGCTTTAGTGTAACGTCAACACAGTAAGAGGAGTTTAAATGTATAATAAGACCTAACTATTACACAAATAAAGGAAAAATTGTAAAAGTATACATATAAAAAATAGGAAGACTACAAATTACTCTATAATAAATTATGTGAACCTTCAGTTTAAAGTACATATGATTTAAGTTCACATTTACTTCTCCTTAACTCGAGTATTTGAATTTCAAGCTGCTTTATACTCCACCATATTTATTACATTACAATAAAAACTACTTTTTTTAAATAGGTTTTTAAATATTTTTTGCACAATGACTACTTTTACTTTAAATACTAGAATACATTTGTTTTCATATATTTACTTTGTTTTGTTATGCTGGATAACCTGCTGCTTCTGTAACTGAATAATAACAATATAATATACATTTAATAAACATTAATCTGTCATCTAGTGATATCATGTGTCACTACGTCATGGATTACAATGGATCTGTGTGGTTGTAGTTATTCAGTCTGTCCAGCAGAGATCAGCAGAGGTGTGTGTGTGTGTGTGTGTGTGTGTGTGTCTCGATGCTGTAATGTTCAAAAAGCTCTTTATTGTTCTCATACTGCCTGTGCTGCAGCACCTCTTTTCACCCTCTGTCTGAAACCAGAGCCCAGTCTGCTCTGATTGGTTAGCTGGCCGGCTCTGTTATGATCGGTCAACCGCTTAGAGATGTCCCGCTCCTTTGCCTATCACGTACAATGTGTTGGAGCGCTAGCCAATAGGAGCGTGAGTGTTCTTTAGTGATTTTGGGGATTTTAGCCTCTGCAGACCATTTACATGCACTAAAGCCTATAGAACACACTACAGGAGAGGAAACATCCTCCAAAAAACATCACAGGGCCTCTTTAACTGCTCTTTAGTGATTGAAAGCGTGCAGGGTCTTAAGGTTTGTTCATATTTAGATTGTTATTGAATAAGATCCAAGAGATAAAGTCAGAATAAATCCAAACGTTGTCGCTTCAGCAAGAGTTTCTATGTTGTTCCTATTATAGGCAGGAAGTGTATGTTAAACACACACACACACACACACACACACACACACAGACAGACACTCACACACACACACACACACACACAGACAGACACTCACACACACACACACAGACAGACACACACACACACACACAGACATACACAGATCGCTATCTAACCACTGAAAGAAGATAATGATGAGATAAGTACTTGAGAAATGACAGTGAAATTTCACAGAAATAACAGAAGAAGTATGTAAGTTATATTTAGCCTGATATAGACTGAACAGCCGCTGCAGCACAGACAGTATGAGACAAAGAGCTTTCTGAACATTAAAGCATGGAGACATGTCCCAGTAGAAACACTACTGATATACACCTGAACATCAGCAGGAGAGGACTCTTTAAAGTAGAGATACTACATACTGATATACACCTGAACATCAGCAGGAGAGGACTCTTTAAAGTAGAGACACTACATACTGATATACACCTGAACATCAGCAGGAGAGGACTCTTTAAAGTAGAGACACTACATACTGATATACACCTGAACATCAGCAGGAGAGGACTCTTTAAAGTAGAGATACTACATACTGATATACACCTGAACATCAGCAGGAGAGGACTCTTTAAAGTAGAGACACTACATACTGATATACACCAGAGGCCTGTACTACGAAGCCGGTTCAACATAACCTGGATATGTTTGAGTTACCCGGTTGGCCTAATCCAAAACATACGCTCTCGCTAAGCTTCTCCTACGACGCGGGTTATCAAGTGGATCGCTCAAGCCAGCCGTGTCCTATCTAGTTAGGTGCGCGTTCACATGAAAGGGGTGGTATTTGGAGCATTCGACCATCACAAACATGGACAAGCGCACTGACAGCGCAGCGTCATACTTCCTGAATGAAAAGTCAACTATAATATTAGACATATATGAAGAAGTTAAACTTTAAACATCCATGACTTAAACACTTTATCCAGGATCAAAGCCACATAGCTGCACCTGCAAGGTGAATACAGCTGGTAACAGAACAAGTGTTTGAATGCGTACATTAACAGGTTTATGATATCACTGCCCCGTCTAAGACACGATCTGACTTTAATTACATTTGACTCAAGTGTTTCGTCAACTTAATGTGTTGCTTAAAATAATACTTCTGCATACAGTATGTGACACTGTGAGTGTTGCGCGGCCAGATACGGCTCAGCTGACTCAGATAAGGAAATATATGATACATTATGATGCGATATGATGTGATATGAATGATAATGGGACACATCGACGTCTGCACTCACAGTGGACTGTACGTAATGTTACTTTGATCCGGTTACTTATGTTGTGGCAGATATTTAAGTAAGCTTTCTTAACGCTAATGTTATAATAGTCAGATTGCTCTGAAGATGGGAGGTGATATTCTATTCATTTTCACGATCACACAGTCGGTGATTTTTGCCGGTCGTCTTTCTGTGTTTCCTTTCTCCTGTAATATGACTTGATCGCTTTAAACTCCGCACACTGAGCTCTGATTGGTCAGCAGGCGGTGCTTTCACTGAGTTGATCTCTTATCCTGGAACCTAACCTGCTCCGGACCAGGTTAGCCGTTCAGCATAAGTTACCATGGAGATCTAGCCCGCTAAGAAGAGAACCAGCGTCGTAGGACCGGAAACCCAGAGTTTTCCCTGAAGTTAGCTCGCTAAGCCAAAATCCGGCTTCGTCGTACAGGCCTCTGAACATCAGCAGGAGAGGACTCTTTAAAGTAGAGATACTACATATTGATATACACCTGAACATCAGCAGGAGAGGACTCTTTAAAGTAGAGACACTACATACTGATATACACCTGAACATCAGCAGGAGAGGACTCTTTAAAGTAAGACACTACATACTGATATACACCTGAACATCAGCAGGAGGACTTTTAAAGTAGAGACTAGTACATAGATATACACCTGAACATCAGCAGGAGAGGACTCTTTAAAGTAGAGACACTACATACTGATATACACCTGAACATCAGCAGGAGAGGACTCTTTAAAGTAGAGACACTACATACTGATATACACCTGAACACCAGCAGGAGAGGACTCTTTAAAGTAGAGACACTACATACTGATATACACAGGACTCTTACAGGACTCTTTAAATGTAGATATTACTGGTTAGCTTGTGAATCCCACCAAGGGATCAACAAAGTTTATATTTATGTTTTATATAACCTGTAATAATAATAAATGATACATTATTTGTTGATTTATAATGCCAGCATTCAGCAAATAAAAAATTCCACATCTTTCAGTTTTTAAGCGCTGGCGGAGTTTATCGACCACACACTCTCACAGCTGCTTTGGGGAAACACACACTGAGTTTCTTAGAATCCACAGCCTCACACACACCAAGCCACCAGGGTGCATTTTGGGTAAACAGGCTGTTACAGGAAAATAAAGCTACCTGCTGTTTACCAGAAGTGATATCACAGGAAGTGACATCACCGCTCAGCGTTGGAGGGAGGAAGTAGTTTTTGTGTTGTAGTTGCAGAAAAACCCTGACTCGTAAAAACACTGAATATCAGTCGTTTAATTTAAATATTATTTTTATGACCTAGCGCATCTAATAAAATACAGAAGTACTGAAGTCCTGCTTGCAGCTGTACTAGCAGAAGTGGATGAAGTACTCACAGTACTACAGTGAATAAATACTTTGCTCACTGTAAAAAATGCAACATTTCAGAGCACTGAAGTCTTAGCATCAAATTCATACTAAATCTGAAACTACTTTAAGAAGCAAAACGTTCAGATGTTTTAAAACAGTTCTACGTCTTTCTCTCTCATGTTGAACTACCTTAGGTATCAAAGTTAAAGTACTCGTTACATATCATATCATATAATATGTTTTTATCAACAAATGCATCTAAGAGGTTTTAAATGTTGTCAATTTGGAGGCAATTTAAGATGTTTTCTAAACTCGTTGGTATATTAGTAGGACAGTTCTGCATTAGCATATCATGCTTTCTAAGGGAAGTAACATTTATTACATACATCTAGTGGAGAGTAAAACAGTATAATAATATTTCCTGGGATGTTATTTTGACACTTGTGAATCTGGTAATAATTAGTGAGAACATTTTGGGGGTGAAGGGGCATTGAGGAGGCGGACCTCCGGTGGTAAAGGGCAGAGGAAAGAGATGGAAACCATGACCGCACCGAGAGACGCTGTGTGTGTGTGTGTGTGTGTGTGTGTGTGTGTGTGTGTGTGTGTGTGTGTGTGCGCGTGCGTGTGTGTGTGTGTGTGTGTGTGTTTCAGTGTGAGTCAGCATGTTGCTGCAGCAGGAGAAATGAAACTGGTCTACAGATGATGAGAGATAATCCTCGTGGTGTGAAGTCACTGCTCACGCAACAGCAGCAAACAAACTGTATCTCATGTAGCTCGTGGCAGCATGCATGCTAACGTGCTAACGGCACAGACACACGTGAAAAAATTAGCGACTTTGTTAAACATTTCCAACTTGTTTTACTGTAGTTTAATACAGGACATGCAAAAAATAAATAAAACAGTTGTCTCTACTTTAAAGAGTCCTCCTGCTGATGTTCAGGTGTATATCAGTATGTAGTGTCTCTACTTTAAAGAGTCCTCTCCTGCTGATGTTCAGGTGTATATCAGTATGTAGTGTCTCTACTTTAAAGAGTCCTCTCCTGCTGATGTTCAGGTGTATATCAGTATGTAGTGTCTCTACTTTAAAGAGTCCTCTCCTGCTGATGTTCCGGTGTATATCAGTATGTCATGTCTCTACTTTAAAGAGTCCTCTCCTGCTGATGTTCCGGGTATATATCAGTATGTAGTGTCTCTACTTTAAAGAGTCCCCTCGTGCTGATGTTCATGTATCAGTATGTCGTGTCTCTACTTTAAGAGTCCTCTCCTGCTGATGTTCCGGTATTATCAGTATGTAGTGTCTCTACTTTAAAGAGTCCCCTCGTGCTGATGTTCAGGTGTATATCAGTATGTCATGTCTCTACTTTAAAGAGTCCTCTCCTGCTGATGTTCCAGGTATATATCAGTATGTAGTGTCTCTACTTTAAAGAGTCCCCTCGTGCTGATGTTCAGGTGTATATCAGTATGTCGTGTCTCTACTTTAAAGAGTCCTCTCCTGCTGATGTTCAGGTGTATATCAGTATGTAGTCTCTCTACTTTAAAGAGTCCTCTCCTGCTGATGTTCAGGTGTATATCAGTATGTCGTGTCTCTACTTTAAAGAGTCCTCTCCTGCTGATGTTCAGGTGTATATCAGTATGTAGTGTCTCTACTTTAAAGAGTCCTCTCCTGCTGATGTTCAGGTGTATATCAGTATGTAGTGTCTCTACTTTAAAGAGTCTTCTCCTGCTGATGTTCAGGTGTATATCAGTATGTAGTGTCTCTACCTCAAGAGTTCTCAACCAATATTATTTGTCTTTGAAAACCAAAAACCTCGGTGTAATCATGGACTGTAATCTAACCACGTCATAAATAATAAAAAATAAACAATCGGACAATGTTCATTCAGTTTTATTCAGTTACATTTGACTGCATGTGCTTATCAATAACTTAAATAAATAATCAATAATAAGTCACATCAGCATGGTCATTAAATTAACACTTTAAATACAAAACATAAACGTAGAAAATTACAAATTACTCCACATTGAAGTACATGTCAGTAAACAATGGTGTACTTTGTACCACATGATTTTTAAATACCTGAGCCACTGACAATAAAACATATGATAATTAAATCTGTCTTTCTAAACATCACATCTGCAGTTTCTAAATAAGTTAAAGTCAAGAAATCAAGTATTTCCAGGTCATAATTGACTGATATTGCGAATAATTATTAAATTAGTAATCAAAGATAAAATCGCCCACTTCTTTCAAGTATGTCACTTTTTGAAAAATATATATATATTTACTAAATTACAATATCTTATAGTTTAAGCTGTGAATCAATGTGAAAAATATGTCTTTATTCATAAATATCTTTTTAAATAACCTAAAATAGAGAAAATCTTGGATTATATTTGTATATTTGGTATTTAAACAATTGTTATGTTATTTTGTCCATTTTAAATTAAATATTTTCGTTGCTGCCCATGTTGATATTGTGTATTTCAGCCTCTATGAGGTTTGAACCTCCGTGCTTGCCGTCTTCTCCTCCTACTCTGGATCTCATTGTTCAGGTCACTCGCCTCCTCGTAAAGCCACGGAAGTTCGCCCAACGCTTTACTCTGAACGGTAAAGTTATCCTTCTGGAGGAGGAAGAGACATTTAGCATTAGTTTAGTCAAAGTAAATTCCCACAACAGCATACAGGGTTAGGGTTAGGGTTAGGGTTAGGGTTAGGGTTTCACATTAGAAGTTCTATTAAACCTTATGGTCCACCGTAAACCATCTGTAAGCCCTCCGTTAACCCTCTAAAAGCCCTCCGTTAGCCCTCCGTTAGCCCTAGGTTAGCTCTCCATATACCCTCTGTTAGCCCTCTGTTAGCCCTCTGTTAGCCCTCTGTTAGCCCCCGTTAACCCCTATACCCTGTCAGCCCTCTGTTAGCCCTCTGTTAGCCCCTCTGTTAGCCATCCATTAGCCCACTGGGAGCCCTCCATATACCCTCCGTTAGCCCTCCGTTAGCCCACTGTTAGACCTCTGTTAGTTCTCCGTTAGCCCTCAGTTAGCCCCTTTGAGTTGTTTGTATGCTCTACAAAAACCTCCTTAAGTCTTACTTTAATCAAAGACTACATAAACCTCACTTTAAGTCCTTTGTTTGCTCTATATAAACCTTGCTAAAGTCTTACTTGAAGGCCTTCGGTCGCTCTACATACACCTTACTTTAAGGCCCTTGTCACTCTACATAGACCTTCCAAAAAACCTTAATTAAGGTCCTTTATACAGTTTATAAGACTCACTTAAGTCTGTTTGTTTGCTCTGGATAAACCTTCTTTAAGCCTTATTTAAAGTCAGATATTGGCCCTCCAAATAACCCTCTATAAAGAACCCTAACCCTCCCTAATCCTCATTTGAACCCTAATTCAGCACATCTTGATTCAGATCAACAGTCAGATTGTCCATGCAGATACACATGTCGGTTTCTTTGTTACCTTGATGCCTATGAGCTTATTGAGGCTACTCAGAAGATTATCCTGCTCCTTGTAATGGCTCGTCTTCAGCTTAAGGACCATCTTCAGGATGTAGTTCAGCTCCGTGCGGACGTCTTCCCCTGCTCCACCCTCACCAACACCTCCTTTACTCCCGGTGGTTTGGGGAAGAGGGGTCGGCAACTCCTTCAACATCTGGTTGATAAGCGTCTCGTACGTCTCCAAAACGCCTCTCATAAACACCCTCTTTTCCTAGAAAGAGAAACAGACAATACAATTAAGCGTCTTTTACTTTTTAGACAAGCGCTATATAAGTGTCATGTATTATTATTATTATTAATATGTAGTGTGATGGAAACTTCTGAAGCAATGGAGACAGGACTCTGCTCCAACTTTGATGGCAAACACTGATGGTCTATTTGGAGTTTTGGCCGGAGAATTCTCAAGATATTTGCTGTGTCACGAGTTGCCAAACCAATTGTGAAGATCTCTACCCCAGACCCATGTGCTTAGCTAGTTCTGAGAGAATAATCAACATGTGCATACCAAGATAAAGCACTATAACAGCATATAATCTGAAAGCCCAATTCAGCTTTTTGCACAAAGTTTCAAGCAGTTTAAAAAGTAGGAACTTATCTTAAGAAACGATGGCGCAAAATATGAATTGTGGCGTCATTTTCCTCAACCATATAACAAAGGTGGTGTATTACTTTGAATAAAGAAAGATTAACTGCACCTCTTTTTTTACAAACTTGCCTTGAGAGGCTGATAATCTTTTTACAGAGTGGAAACCCCCCCCATCCCCCGTGGTTTCGCACACAGAAGTTAAATTAAGCAAAGAGTAGGCCTTGAAGGGGAAATGACTGTCAGACATGAATGTGATACCGCATTATGGCTAAACAGATTATTTAGATGAACACAGGTCAACAAAGACAATTCACATTTTGTAAACCAATCAAGACACACTTTTAAGACTCAGAAAATGTCTAACCTGTCTAGTTTTTAGGGCTTAAGTCATGTTGATTCTGGATTATTACCCTGGTTGGTGTAAAAACAAAAATTCATGAGCGTAAGACTTTGGAAATGTTCAATTTAATAAGGTATTCGTCGCCTAAAACTTTTTTAAATGCTAAAAGTGATAACCCCTAACACTGGTGAAGGAAAAACAAAACATGGAAAACCCAGAGGGGTGTAGGGGGTGGGGGTGGATTTAAATATTCCCTTTCTATATGACAAACAAGTTCCCTTTGTACCACCATGAATACCTAAATATGGTAAAAATCTGACACAAGATGATCTGACTCTACACTCACTACCGCCGCCAAGTGGACATGTTTTTGGTTTGTTTGTCAGGAGGATTACGGAAAAGCTACCGCCCGATTATATTGAAATTTGGTAGAAAGGTGAAGCATTGGCAAAGGCAGAACTCTTTCAATTTTGGAGGGGATCTGAATTACGAGGCGGATACACGATTGGAAACAGCCTTGGTGGAGATCTTCAATACTTGTTTCAAAAGGTTTCTCACAGAAGAATGACTGATACAGGTTTAACAACAGGCTGAAAGATGTCTATTAAGCTAGAACCTGTGTGTTTCTTATTTTAAAAGATTGAACACCTTCAAAATCAACACTTTCTTAATGTTTGAAAGCAGACAAGACGTAAACTAGAGAGATTGCAAACGTTAAGATGGTTATACCCCCAAATAAATCCCCATGCACCCTTCATTCATGTTTTTTTTTACTTAATCATATATATCATTTGATTTTAAACAATGCTAAATACTTCACTTTCTTAAAAAATCTGACTATTTTGCAAACTTATATGTAGTATTTTTATCCTTTATTTATATTTTAGTTGTAGTACTTTCATATTTTATTCTATATACATCCTTACGGTGTGGATATATATGTGTGCATTTTGGTTTTGTTTGTGCAATGCCTTGATAACCTGCTGCTGCAACACATGAGTTTCCCTTTATTTCGTATTTCTACCCATTCATAATGCAGCTTCATTGTTCCCTCTGCCTCAATGTGTCTATATTTTATCTTATCATCCATCAAGTGGCTTTTTATCCTCGTTGGTGAAGAGTGAAACTTACATTTTGCAGTCTGAGAATATTTTGCAAACAACAAAAAAGGTGCACGGTGCAGAGCCAGCAGATAAACTGAAACCACAGGAACCTCAACACAAACTGAAAAAAAGTGTTCGCCGTGTGACACTGAAACCTGGGAAACACAAACCGGCCGCTGACTCACTAAATCAAGAATAAGAAAGTAAAGCAAAGATGGCAGACATGGAGATTAGCTCAAAGAACGTCTATCCTTTCTAATGAACTTTAGGGCAAAGGTCAACTAATGGATTCATTGTTAGAAAAATGTGCTTCTTTTCGCATTAAACTAATTCTCTTTGGGTTTGGCAGTGACGACACAAGGCCTTTAAAAACAAACCGTGGATATTTCTTCACTATTTTAAGTATACATATTGGTCATGTTGGGGATCCTTCAAAATAAACAACAAACTGGACGGTGCTTTTGTTGGTCAATAAATTGGAAATAGTTGCAAATAACGGTTTAACTATTACTTTCCTCCACTTGGGACCGAGCCATGATAACTCTTCCCACCTGTGTTCAAGCTAAATGCTAAGCTATGCTAAGCTATCAGCTCTACTTAAAGCAACAGTACACCCTATACATTTGTATTTCCTATAACAGAAGCTAAATGGTTGTAATAATAAAGCTGACTTTTACTTACCACCAGTTTCTCAGGTATCGATTCTTTGGAGAAGACGAGCTGCCCGTTATACTTTTCCTCCTTTGATATCTTCTGCAAGAAATGTAAACAATTCAAGTCAAATTAGATTTAAAATCTGTTTCTTTCAAACATTAGGAAACATATCAGTGTTTTTTGTTCATGTTTAAACCCAATAAATACAAGTTATTGTCAATAATGGTGCATTCAAGGACAGTCGGTATCAGATAAAACTGTTTGTGATAAAGATTGTAAATTCATTTGCTCATTTTTTACTTGCATTTGCAGAAAAATGAATGAGTCTTGCATTAAAAAAGGTAGATTTCAGCATCTTCGTGTCCTTGAATGCACAATCTAAGACTTAAATCCCAGCTTTCACCACTTTCCACACGAGTAGAACAATGTGTCTTAAAATAATGAGAATTGTGATGAAGTATATTGGTTATTAATGGAAAACCAACACAGAACAGTTGTGTGTGTGTGTGTGTGTGTGTGTGTGTGTGTGTGTGTGTGTGTGTGTGTGTGTGTGTGTGTGTGTGTGTGTGTGGGACTGAAAGCAGCTGCAGGACACAGTAAAGGTCTTCACAGTATTTGAAGTTATGCAGTACAAATACTGACAGTACACTCGTTGTAGTACAAGTACAAGCAAACAGAGCTAACTCTGGTGTATACATAAGGCCTTTAGAAACCCAAATAATCCCCAAAAATACTAATGTTTTCTGTCTCATTCGAAAGATTTTAACTTTTCATTTTAGTTTCCATTAGTCTTGGTCTTCTGTACCTTTTCTTATTCATTCTATGTACATTGTCTCTTACTTTAAAGCTATGAGCTGCGTATTTCAATAGAAAAGGCCCTATATAGAAATCAAGTATGTTCTTAAACTATTAAAAGTAATAGAAATAGAGTTTCAGTAGACTGAACGCTCCTTTTCCAATAGTCAAAGCGGCGGCCATCTTTTTTTCTGCTATCACTACGGCCGCTAACTCACAAACCAAAAGGGTTTTGAACAAAAATACACATTCTATGTTTAGAAGCTCTTTAAATACTCACGTAGTGCTTCAGGAGGTTCAGGATGGTTCTGTTCATCTTCGGGGAGATGTAGGCTCCTCGAACGTGGCAAACAGAAAACAAGAAACACAAACAAACCACCGACTTGGCCGATACCACCATCATGTCTACGACTCGTTCAGAAACTAAGAGGTTCGATTCGTTAAAGACTTCTGCCTTCTCTTGATGTTTCTCTCGCCACGAAGCCGGCTGTAAGTGAGTCTCTCTTCATGAAAGCAGTATATTTATGGGGTTAGAGCGAGAGAGTGATGCAGAGATGATCGAGGTGTGAAAATGTGGTCGTGCTGTTTCCTTTAAATCACCAAACTTCATAGAAGGGCGGGCGAGGGGTCTCCCACTCATGCAAACTTAAAATCATCACTGCTTCAAAATAAACCCCCCAACAAATGCCTCTTTTATTATGAAATACGTTGATTTACTTTAAAATGTAATGGCATGCAACTCCAATGCCTCCAATGCCTCCATGCAGAGCATTGCGTTCTGGAAGAAGTTATTGGAAAGCACGCGTTGGAAAAGTCGTTGGATCATCCAGTAGAAAATGCAATGGAAACCGTTACGAAACGATGACCCATTTATCGCACCTTTACGAACTTTAATAAACATCAGATGGTGGGTTGTAGTGCAGAAGGGGAAATCATTGGAAGTAAAAACCATCATTACATCATTACATGACATGACACGTGTTAGACGCTTCAATCCAAAGCGACTTACATACTCAGTACTGTGGGCAATCCCCACAGGAGCAATTTGGGGTGAAGTGTCTCAGGGACACAACGACATGCTGACTGCAGTGGGACTCGAACTTGCTCCCCCCCTGATTCCAGGTCCAGCACACTACCCACTGAGCCACAGCCTCCCATCACTGAAACACCGCTGGCTAAATTGCCGTTAATCTTTAAAAAAAATAAACAACAAAGGAGATTCAAGAGTTGCAAATCGTCAAATAATATCCCAAAAACAAATTATAATCAAATTGAACTCAGGTAAAACTAAATACAAACAAATTCTTAAAAAGTTGTACATTTTGGTTATTTGTTTTTCATTTTCTGCCACTTTTCCTTTTGGTGCATTCAAGGTACAACAACACGGGATAATTTAGAGACTTGGCTGTTAACTAGCTCTCATCATAACAATCAAAAACTATAATCAAACACGCTGTGAAAAAGACGAATTGTTAATATCTCACTTTTTCTATTTTCATTGACTCTTACAAACCGTCCTCGGTGCGTTCAAAGACTATCAGACATCTGAGACTTTAGAGACGTTGTTAGTCCTGTAAACACATTTAGTCATCTTCTCTTCAACTTAACATAATTAATGTCTTGTTGCTGCATTTAGGGACACTCGGACAACTGAGATTTTTGTCTCTTGTATAGTCTGAAAAAATACCCGAAAAATGTTTGAAAATTGTCAGAAAATTCAACAAATAATTTGGAAAATGTCTGAAGAAATGTTGTGAAAAATATGTGAAATAAGTCTGGGAAAAACCCAGAAAATGCGTTGAAATTGTAGCAAAAATTTCCCAAAATATTCAGGAAATATTGGAAAATTATGAAAAAGTTTTAAAAATTTATTCTGAATTCTGTCATTTTTTCTTTAACATAGTCAGTGGTGCGTTCAGGGACACTCGTACATCGAAGATCCATGTGTTATCTGTTGCAAAGCTTTTAATCAAAATCAAATTAAACCTTAAATATGATGTAAAGGGGAATTGTAGTGTCCTTGAATGCACCATCAAAGCATATTATCCAATGCAATATCACCACATCATTTAATCCTGTTTTGTGCAAAATTATCATCATTTTCATGTGATTTTGTGGCCACAGTGACCTTTGACCCCTTTATTTTAACTATGCCATAGATCACATGTGTCAAACTCAAGGCCCGGGGGCCAAATCAGGCCCTTGGTGGATTTAATTTCGGCCCGCAGGATCATTTCTAATGACTATTAGATCTGGCCCGCCGGTATATTGCACGCACGCCTTCACTCAACCCTGAGGGTCTCCTCAGCTCAGAGCCTGACCCCAAACATTGATGAACTTGCACCCAAGATGAGATGCCAAGTATCTGGCTTGAACTAGCATCACAGAGCAGCACACTGAGTTTAATGGATGTTTCCTTCTGCACTTTCTTTCTTGAGACAACAGGGCATGTTTGGTTTTCTCTTTGATGGAAATAGTTTTCTTGAAGCTGTTGTTGGCCTGTGGGAAAATGTAATCATAAGAAATGACTCCGGAAAAGCTGCAGATAGAGCCATAAGAAATGAATGCACCTGATTATTTAATGTGTAATGTTGTTTTTATAGGCAATCATTTAAGCTTTGTTAGTTCCAGGTTTAATATGTGCAATAAGTTCATTTCAATAAGTGTTGCAATAAACATTGAACCGGTCCGGCCCTCGACTAGTACCCATTTTTTCATTTTGGCCCACTGTGTATTTGAGTTTGACACCCTGCCATAGATATTTGGTATATGTTGAGTCATATCGATGCAAAGGAAGCTCGTCTGCAGGAGTTTTGTTTGAGAAATACTGCTGGTAGGATTCTATTACAGCAGATAATACGGTATCTCAGGGCCAGACAGGAAATAACGTAATGCTGCAGAGACGCTGCTGGGGAGAGGTGTTTCTGCTTGAAGGGTTTAAAGGAAACACTACATATATAATGGGGCTTTTCTTGTCAGCTGCTCAGCTGTCTGGAAATAAATTAAATGAACATATCTGTGAAGTATAAAAGTTGAGGGGGAAATACATTCAATTATCTGAACAGGTGAGAAAAGAGCAGTTGTTTTTTAAGATAGATAAAGTTTTTAACAATCCTCTTGGTTCAAAATGCATCGTTGACTTTTTAGAGATGCAAACACATCTTAGAAAATGATGCATTGCTGCAGATTGAACTAGACTACAGCATATATTTAAATTATAATTCTACAAAAACTATTATTTATATCTGAATTTCTTTCAAAACGTCCTGTTAAAAATGTCAAAATTGCAAAAAAAGTTAAATATTTGGGGGAAAATTATTTAGAAAATGTCTGAAAATATGCCGTAAACAAATCTGTGGATAAAAATGCCAAAAGAATGCATTTAAAATGTAGGAACAAGAGTCGGAACAACTTCAAAACATTTAACAAAATGCTAATTCATTAAAAAAGGACCATGTCAAAGAAATATGGAGAAAGATTCAAAACAATTATTGTGAAAATGTCAAAAAAACAAACTCATAAATGATATTTGAAGCAAAAAATGAAAGGTGTCACTTTTCTTTACAACAAAAAGTGAAACTGAATTTCCTGTCGAGCTCAGCAGGAAGGAGACGATCCGAAACAGGAAGACAGGCAGTCAGGTGCATTACATGGGTATCCCCCCCACACACACACACACACACACACACACACACACACACACACCACACACACACACACACACACACACACCACACACACACACCCACACACACACACACACACACCACACACACACACACAACACACACACACACACAGGAAGAGGTCAAAGTGTGTGTTTTTAGGAATACACGTCAGTTTCTTTCTAAGTCTGATGTTACATAAACACTCGCTACAATATTCTATTTATCTTCGTGTTTTTTTGTCTCACTTGATGTTTGCCTGCTTTGTTTGCTTTTTGAAGATATGGATTTCATTCCTTTTATACGCAGCTGATAAACGCAACCATGCTTTAAGTTAAGTGAGTGTGTAACCTCAAAAGCAAAGGATGCAATGAAACGGGAGAGAAGGAAACAAATGGAAACCTAGATATTTCCACCATAAATTGATGCATAGAAAATATACATTTGGAGCAAAATCAGGAGTTCTCTAGAAAGATCTAGTGTGAGTTCTGTGTCTCTGATATCGTTTATAAGATATTTAACTTCTCTCGAGAACATGTCGCCCGTATACAAGATGGTAAACAACAACAACAACGTGACGTCGGAGCTCAGTGAAAACACAGCTGTCTCTGCCGTCTGACGCTCTGTTTGATACTCTGATTTCTGGAGGAATTAAAAAGGTTTTGAGGAACAGAAATATTGTTTTCTGAAATCACGTTAACATTTTACGGGGAGAGTCTGCAGTTTGGTTTGAGGGCACGTAAACTCCCAAACAAACAAAGAAAACCCAGCTCTCAAAAACTCAAAAGACACCGTGGCGGGTGCAACAAGCCATTTAGACCAGATGTGTCTAATAACTTAGTGAAGTGACAACAACACAGATGTAAACAAAACAACAACCACATCATCTGCAGCTACAAACAACTCAACACAAACAATGCAAAAACAGCAGCTCGACAAAAGAGAAGACAAAAACACGACCAGTTCCTCCAGCAACACAACCAGTAAGAAGGGATGAACCCCAACGTGAAGGGTTGCAATCTGACGCGACGCAACCGTGAGGAGAATGTGTGCGGCGATATTCCCAATGACTCAAAGCAGGGAAATAAGAAGGAAATCTAGTGTTTGGGCTTCAAATGTCTTCCCCTTCGACCCCAGCTTGAACGGTTTCCCCCAAATGTTGAAACAAAACATCCGACAAGAGGTTAAAGGTCACCGCGGCGGGTGCAGCGAGACTTTAAGATATTAGTTAAAAAACGTAACACTTCAAAAACACAGAGATGTAAATATATAGAAATCAGCTGCAGCTACAAACAGTCATTAAGGCAAAAAGAGAGGCACGCACGCACGCACGCACGCACGCACGCACGCACGCACGCACGCACCCACTCACGCACGCACGCACGCACGCACGCACCCACGCACGCACCCACGCACGCACTCACTGGGTATAAATGTTTGTTATAATTTAGTGATATTTGTCTTTTATTTAAAGACTCACTCCCTTTCTGACATAATGGACTCAATATTTGCTTTTTCATGGACGCTCTGACTCAAAGGAAGAATGCAAACTACTGTTCCCAAAGTCCCTGTTCACACCTCCCTCTGATGATTCAGCTTTTCTAAAAGTGTTGACCCACATGTACGTATTTATTCTGTATCTGAAGTTCCTGTTTATGCGAGAAAAGCCCCGTCCTCTGGTTTTGGTTTGAGGGGAAACCCCTCCACACATGGTACGCAACACCTGACTCAAAATATGTGGTTTTAAACAAAGGTGCATTAAAGGTCCCCTATTATGCAAAATCCACTTCTTCACGTCTCCTCTACATCAACATGTGTCCCCTCTTCTTCATGTCTCTTCTACATCAACATGTGTCCCCTCTTCTTCATGTCTCTTCTCCATCAACATGTGTCCCCTCTTCTTCATGTCTCTTCTACATCAACATGTGTCCCCTCTTCTTCATGTCTCTTCTACATCAACATGTGTCCCCTCTTCCTCATGTCTCTTCTACATCAACATGTGTCCCCTCTTCTTCATGTCTCTTCTACATCAACATGTCCCCTCTTCTTCATGTCTCTTCTACATCAACATGTGTCCCCTCTTCTTCATGTCTCCTCTACATCAACATGTGTCCCCTCTGTGTAAAGAGACTCTGAAAGTTTCAGGAACAAAGATTCTCTCTCTTTTTCTCCTGATCCATTTCTATAAAAACCTGTCTGAAAATGAGCTGATCAGATTTTGGTCACTTTATGATGTCATAACGATGTTTTGTCTTGTGTAACCATTAGCCAATCAGCAACCAAGGTAACCCCCCCCCCCCCCCCCCCTTATCACCTGAATCTCCTCCTAGAGCACCATTGTTCTTTGTAACCAAATCTCTCTCAGAGGGGCGTGGGGAGGGGCTCCTTATTTTCATCTAAAGTAACAGACAGAGAATCAGCACTTGGAAACAGGGCTGAAACAGAGGGCATTATGGGTAATGCTGCAATGATCTGTTTGGTGTTTCAGCCAATCAGAGACAGGTTCTGGATATATCTGAGACCTGTGATATATTGATGAAGAACAGTATAATAGGAGACCTTTAAAGGTCAGGTGAAGAAAAGTAAAGTTATATTTAATTCTTGGATTTTGTTCATAAAACAAATGTTCCTTTTTTATATTTATTTATTTTTAATGTCTTTGTTAATTGATTTATTTGATATGTTTTATTTAAAAATGTTCAGTTGTTTATTTCTTTATTTGTTAAATTGTTTTAATTTATTAATTATATTATTTAATTGTTTATTTATTCATTTGTTGATTTTTTATTTTGTATTTGAATATATGGGGATAGATAATATTTTAAATAACAAATTGAATAATTAGAAATGATAAAACTATAATTTATTTGAACCTTCAACTTGTTTATTTTTAGATTTAATTATATATACATTATAGAACAATATATTCTAAATATTTGAGTTTGAAAGAAACATTAAATGTGTCATCAGAAAGATAAGAAACTATTTAAAGTTCATTTAATTATATTTATGTTTTTTCATTTTTTGTCACTTCCTGTGAGAATGTGATGACATCACTGGCTGAGGGGAAATCCCTGCGTGTGATTGGTGCAGGGGCTACGAAGATGTCATAGTGATGTCACAGGAATTTATTCTCTTCCTACTTACTAAAACCACGTCTAATAAAGGTGGAAATGTCAAAACTTAGGAACAATTTTGAAGTATTTAATTTGGGAATTTCCATGTTATGCTACTTATACTTGTTCTACAAAACATCTCAGAGGGAAAGACATCTCTTTCATAACTTCAGTAAGTCTGCTGTTTAAAAAAACTGGAAAAATAGGAGCAAATATTGAAAAAATAAAAATAATAATTGAAATATATCTGTTATTTTCCAGCAAAATTACCCATTTGTCTATTTTAAGTTAAGTGACATCAGCCTGTATGAAACACGTTCATTTGTTAATGTGAAATGTGAGAAATGAAACAGTACATAGCTTTTTGGAACGCACTAAAAACCCAACAACGGAGGCTGTAATATAATAAATAATATAATAGAAGACGGTGTAAAAAGAAGAGAATTAAGCATTTAAGTGATTTTGATTTCTGCTTTTATTCAAACATTAAAACAACAAAATAAATAAAGTTAACTTAATCATAAATAATAAATAAATATAACTTAGTTAAGTGACTGGATTGTGAAATGACTTCAAGTTAACCCTTTAAATAACAAAATAAATATGTAAAAACTGTAAACCTGTGAGTTATGGAGACTTTAGATCATAAACAACTTAACTTAGTTATAAATTAAAAACAAAAAAAAGGTACTTTGAGAAAAACACCTAAACCTCTTTCAGTAAGAGTTCTCCATATTATTTTTTTGTTAACACTCGGGGCAAATGATCACACTTGCCGCCTGGAAGACCTCTTTAAACTCAGCCAGAGCCTTTCTCTGCACCAACGGGTCGTCCACCTGCACACAGATGGAGAACATTCATTAATATGAATGAATTATAATATAACAGACATGTAAATATGTTTTAATATGCATACTTATGGACTCATTCGTATCATACGGTCAGTGGCGCCCCAAGACACTCTGGGGGCCCCAAGCAGAGGCGGAGCAGCGCAACTGCATTATGAGCTTCTGACGGCGCGCGGGGATGGGGCCCCCTTGAGGGGGTTACCCGACATGTCGTTGCAGTAAATTAAAGGGTGTTGTCGTTGCTGTGGACCTTCTTAATCTACCTACTTTGGGGGCCCCCTTCTGGTCCGGGGCCCCAAGCAGTTGCCTGTTCGCAAGGTGAGCCCCTGCGTACGGTATAGAGCTCACGGTACCCGGTATGAAACGGTTTACCGCACAGAATTTCTATTGTTAATATTTTATAAACAGAACTATGTGATAAAATAAACCGGAAGGATTGTGACTTAAATCTCACGTAATTTTCCGAATTTCCTTCTTGGAAATGTTTTTACGCAAAATCTATTGACGCGAACAGAAAAAGCTACTAAAATAACTCCTAATGATATATATATTTTTACTTTTCTTTCCACTTGTTCGAAAGACGACGAAGCAAAACACGCCAAACTCTTAAAATAGTTTTAACTTTAACACAAAAAAATCTTTCTTTGTTCGTTTTCGGCTGTGTTTTAGAAGTTCTGTAATTACTCTGAAGAACACGTACTTGTATTTCCTGCAGCTTGCTGAGTATGTTCTCCTTGTCGTGGTTCACATGTCCAAGTTTTTTCGTCAGATTTTCGATCTTCTGCTTGAGATACTCGACTTTTTTCGTCACTTCTTTCCTGTCGGCTTCGCTCAGGTTTTTGAGCAGATCCTGGTTGTCCGGCCGCAGGATGCTGGAGAAGATCCGGTGGTACACTTCCAGAGTGGCGTTCATCAGATTTACTTTGATCTGTGGAACAAGCGGAGGGTGAAGTTAGTCAACAGAGAAATAATCGGTCATTTTGGGGATAATCGACTATTTTGTAAGAGGTCATTGAGGCCTCGTGCTAGATCACTTTAAAACACCTTAAGTTGCTCAATTATTGCAGAAAATGTCCTCGTATGACTTTGAATTACAACTTCTGTGTGCTCTTTGGAGACAGATGCATTAATTCAACCTCAAATTTAGCAACAGATGAGATGCTTACAAAACTGTACAGGATCTAAACTGGAGCCCTGTGGGACGCCGCAGGTCAAAGTCAATTCAAGATTTAAAGGCTTTTTTGACATATACGATAGGTTTAGCAATGCAAATGGTATAATGACCTTTTTCACACCAAACAATTCAACGATTAATCTGCATATTACTCCATAATGAAGCAGAATAACTCGATCCTTATGGATTGTTAGGGTTTGGATCATAATAATGATAAAAATTACAAAATAAACTGAATTTTTGAGGCTTTTTTCTAACAGGAAATGTCCGAGCAACTTTGGTCTATAGCTTGGATTGTAATCAAAAAATGAAAAACAATTAGAAATTGAGTTAATCCAAAAAGTGCTGAATTGTATCTTGTCTGATATAAACCATCAAATGATTTAAATGTATGATATTTCAGAGATTCTGGAGATATATAAATTCTTCAATGTACCAAAGCATTTTTGTGTCACTTCGGCGACACATAACATTTTGATAGTAGAGTTCGTAAAGATTTTAGTTTTTGTTGTACCTCGAGAGACGAGTTGCTCCTGACGAAATCACTGAACAGAGGATCAAGGCCGACATCCTGCCCCTTCAAACTCTGAAAAACACACCAAAAATAGCATTTAAATAATATGTTCACGCAACAAAAACACTCCTGCAATGTTATATTTAAGTTTTCTACCAATTGTTTATACACTTGACAAGTCTTAACTTAAAGGTCCCATGTCATGCTATCTGGTTATTACCCGTCCCCTTGTGTGTTATGAAGGTTTTTCTGCATGTAAACGGTCTGCAGAGTCACAAACCCTCAAAGTACACCCTGTAGCGCCTAAATCTCTAACACAGAAAAGACCTGTCTATGCTGCCCCAGAACGCCTCGTTGGACATTTCTCTTTTTCGGCCACTGGGCTCACAGGGAGGGGGGGGGGGCAGGAGCTCCAACAAGGCGTGTAGGACAGAGAGTGAATACACATACTTTACAGAGATGCTGTATGAGAAACCAATGTGAGTTTGGAACATTGAACAATGTAAATCTATTCTAGTAGACCTCAACAATGGAATTATGATCAGTAGAAATGGCCATGTCATGGGACCTTTAAGTCTTTTGAGAAATTGAGATATAATGAAATAAGAAATCTTTCATACAAATCTATAACAGAAGGTATGGAAAACTGTCGAATATATGCGATCTAAGTGAATATCTTTGGGGTAAGGACGGACAAAACAAGACATTTAAAGACGACACCTGGTCTTTTATATCGACTATTATAAAAATGGATAAAATGTAATAGAGTTCGGTCCATTCATTTTTTAAACGTTGTTAGTTGTAGCCTTAGAGTTATTTTAGAGTCAGTAACAATGTCAAATACTGAAAATGTGCAAAAACGACTACATTTAAAGAATTCCTTTTTAATTAATATTTACATTGTGTAGGTTTATTTTAAGGTTCTTAAAGCATCACTTCAAGGTGAGGAATAAACCCAACCACAGGCCGACTACTGATGTTAGTTTCATTTCCACTTTTTTAGGATGCGAAACAAGAGCTAATTCATCAGGAACATCATGTATAGACAATAGATTCGTTTGTGATTATACCTTATCATTATGAGTTACAGAACTAATTACAAAACTGGCTAAAAATAAAGTATATCAATGAAACTGAAAGCATATTTTCACACAGAGGAAGTCTGTGATTCGAAGTGTGAATCTGTAAGAGGTCATTGAGGCCTTGGACTAAATCACTTTTAAAAAAACTTAAGTTGTTAAATTATTGCAGAAAATGTCCTCAAATGATTTGAATTACAACTTCTGTGTCTTTGGAGACAGAAGCATTAACATGGAGCCCTGTGGGACGCCGCAGGTCAAAGTCAATTCAAGATTTAAAGGCTTTTTTGACATATCCAATAGCTAAAGTGTAGTTTTAGCAATGCAAATATAAAGTCCTATCTTCCTCAATGCAATATGAAGAAATATATATATTTAGCACGAAAATAGTGCAAGAAAACGCAGAAATAAACTCACCAGCACATTTGAGATGTACTCATGGGATCCCTTCAGGTTTTCCCCGACGAACTGGCAAGGTTTTCCAGACACGAACGCAGCTCCGAGGAAGACCAAGAGACACACTGAACCCCAGCAGGAAGACATATCGCACCAATAACGAGCTTAACAACGCAAATTGGCAAAAAGTCGATAAAAGAGCGAAAGTCGTAGAGAAAGTTAGGAGTGTGACGAAGGGTTGCCTGGTTGATAATACTCTCTGTTGACCTGTGGGTCTGTTTATATAGCTGTCTGTGTCTCTGTATCATTATGTGTGTGTGCTGTGTCTGTGGTCTGTGGGCTTTCAGCAGCAGCATCACAGACAGCAGCATCGACACCGGTTTTCCTCTAAAACTCACTCCGCTGCTGATAAACTCTCACACACAGGAGACTCCCTGGTCAGGTTTCCATTCACTTCCATCCACCAAGAACATACACACATGTACGTTCACACACACACACACACACACACACAGTGAGGAGAATACCTGGTCAGAGTGGTTAAAAATGGAGGAAGACCCCTTCTTCATAAATGTTACTTCTGCAGAAATCTATGTGTAGCAATGCACACCAAGCTGTATCCACTGTGTGTGTTTGTGTGTGAGTGTGTGTGTGTGTGTGTGTGTGTGTGTGTGTGTGTGTGTGTGTGTGTGTGTGTGTGTGTGTGTGTGTGTGGTTAATGGGGTGCATCAAACGTAAGCTTTATGAAACTGTGGAGGCCCCGTTTGCATTTCGTATGCATTGTGTGCATGTAAATGTTTGCAGTGTGAATTCCTTTGCAGATAAAGAAGAATGTATCCGGCCTATAAGAGCGAGCTAAACATCTTAGATAGATAGATCAAATGAAATAAAAGACATATTTATACATAAATTGCTTTGACTTCAGTGTTTTGGTTTAGATATAATTTATATCTAAATAAATTTTGGTTTTTTTCTATAATACAAACTATTATCTGATAATCAAATCACTGTCTCACTAATATTTTGCTATCAGTGCTCATTACGGTTTTATTTTATGTGTGAAATACTACGTTTGTAATACTTGTAATGTAGTTTATCTCACTTTTGTGTGTTTTTGTGTGTTTTGCTATGTTCCTGATTGCTGTTTGTATTCTGTTCTTTAAGGTCTCCTGTGAGACATTGGACTGATATTACCTTTAAGGTCTGCTGTGAGACATTGGACTGATATTACCTTTAAGGTATGCTGTGAGACATTGGACTGATATTACCTTTAAGGTCTGCTGTGAGACATTGGACTGATATTACCTTTAAGGTCTGCTGTGAGACATTGGACTGATATTACCTTTAAGGTATGCTGTGAGACATTGGACTGATATTACCTTTAAGGTCTGCTGTGAGACATTGGACTGATATTACCTTTAAGGTCTGCTGTGAGACATTGGACTGATATTACCTTTGATTTGACCCTTTTTGCATAAACTGATTGTCTTTGGGATAATGGTTTCCAGTGAAGCAAGTATTCACATCTTTTCCTTAAGTCATTATAGCATTGCCCCCAAATTAAATGTACCCCGATAGCAGTGAAAGTCCTGCATGCTAAATTGTATTTAAATATACAAATATTACATTATTTGGTTCTTAAAGTAACGTAAAAACGACTCATTGTGCAGAAAACACGAAGACATTTCAAGCTATATTCTTGTTTTTACCATTGATATCGTTATTATCATTAGAACACATTACATGTCATTTGTTAGACGCTTTTATCCAAAGCGACTAACACACATTCAGTACTGTGGACAATCCCCACAGGAGCAATTTGAGGTGAAGTGTCTCAGGGACACAACGACATGTCCCCAGTGGGGTCGAACTTGCTATCCCCTGATTCGAAGTCCATCATACCATCCACTGAGCCACAGCCTCTACACTACTGTAGACCTGATAATACACTTTTATTTGTTATTATTAATCGTGGTTACATATGGCAGTACAAAGTTCACATGTTTACTCATCTATATTTATGCAATTTTTATTTATTTATGTAAAGTTAAGCAACTTTCAAGAAATCAAATAACTCCCGCCGATGAAGACGATATTTCTGATCCTGAATGGTTATATATTATATTAAATGTGTCTTAATACTGATGCATTCATGTGTATGTACCATTTTTACTGTAGTTGTTGTATTTTAAAACATGCCTTAAAATATATTTTAGTTAAATTAGGCTGCAGAGACTTAAATTAGAACAAAAGCTCCACCATTTTATGACGCTCAAGTGTGTCATAATGTCCTCAAACAGTCATACAGTACAACAAATGCAGTGAGAGAGGGGATGTGGATTATATACAAGGTCAAAGGCTGCATTTAGCTTTCAATCTGAAGGCGTACAGACCCCCAAGAGTGTTGAGAAAACCCCCTTCACTAAAAAACAACATATTAAGAGTTATTGTTGTTAATGCGCTTGTTTTGTGCTAAGCTAGTCTAAAAACAACATATTAAGAGTTATTGTTGTTGTTAATGCGCTTGCAGGGCCGCCCCTCCCTACAGGCCGATCACGCAGACTGCGTGGGGCCTCACCTCGCGGAGGGGGCCTCAGCTTGCGGAGGGTGCTTCATTTTGCGGAGAGAGCCTCATCTGAAGCGCAAATGAGGCGCACCTACAGTGTAAGCGTGCCACTAGCAGAGTGCCCCCCCCGTCGACGCGACACAGAGGGCCTCATCATATAACTTTGCGTGGGGCCAGGGGCCAGGGGCCTGTGCGCTTGTTTTGTGCTAAACTAGTCTAAAAACAACATATTAAGGCCCCGTCTACACGGAGACGAAAACAAACCGAAGTCGATATCAAAAAAATCTTCCGTCCACACAGAATCGGCTCAAGAAACGTGTCCGTCGACACGAGACCGCTCGACCCGCTGGAGACGCTGTAGTACATATGCCGGGCCTGTAAGTGGCGCTGTACTTCCGCCACAAAATACACCAAAAGCAGTGAATAAGACCATGGTTGCCATGGTTGCCTGGTTGCCCTTCTGGTTATTCTCCGCGGTGGATTTAGCAACATGTAGTTCATGTAGTTCTCCATGTCCACTTGTTGCTGATGGTTGTGGTCGAGGAGCTGTAGATTTTGCACTAACATCTGTATCATGGTCAGTAGCGTCTGGAGCACGAACGCAACCCTGTGATCCGCCATTGTTGTTGTTGTTGGCGAAACGCATCAGCAATGACGCGGGGGTGAGCAGGAGAGGTGGGGAGAGGCGGGGCTATGATCGTATAGGGCGTACACATGGAGCCGCAAGCGTTTCGTTACCAGACCTTCCCACTTTGGGATGCATTATCGTTTGAGGGCTACGTTTCCGCGTTTCCGTTTCGGCCTCGTGTGGACGAACCGTCTATACAATAAAGAACTGTAGCGGATACAACCCGTTTCGTCTCCGTGTGGACGGGGCCTAAGAGTTATTGTTGTTGTTAATTCGCTTGTTTTGTGTTAAGGTAGTCTATAAACAACCTCTTTTTCATATACAGTCTGTCAATGACCAACATGACAAAATATTTCATGTCCGAAAAGGATAGGAAGAAGTGAAAATGAACCCCTTTTTTTTTATAATTTAGCGATAAAATCAGTGTTTAACGCCTTGTAATGGACGCACGAAACAATACATTTGGTTGACGATCTTAAACAATATCCAACAGCGGGAAAGAAAAGTTGGCAATGTACGTTTCTGCAAAGTCATGGATGTGTTGAGTGTTTCTGAACATGGATGTGTTGAGTGTTTCTGAACATGAATCCAAAGTGTTGTGCTTCTCCACAAATATGAAAATGTGTATTCAAAATATCCAATGTTGTTTTCTGATGGAGAAAACCAATGCTTGTAATTCACAGCTGATGTTAAATTGACCGGACTTCTTTCTGCGGATTGATATGACTGCACATAGTCCCCTTGATCCTCCTTAGCAACGGTCTGTTCTCCTTAGCAACGGTCTGTTAGCAAAGATTAACAACCTCTGGAATTTTTTAATCGACCAATCAGAATCGAGTATTCAACTAAGCTGTGTAATAGCATTAAATAGGTGACAAAATTAGATTGTAAATATTGGCGCGTAGATAGACAAACAAAGTTCTGACACACAAATAATTCCTGTTTACAACTTTCGTTCCAAACTTGTAGCACTAAATCAGTTGGTTTTTACCTCTTTTGTACCTCAAACAGTGGTTTATTCCTTAGAAATATATTATGCTAAGAGTTTATCAGACTTCATTTGAATTATCTAAAGCTGTCAGATAAAAGTAGTGGAGTAAAATATATGATTTCCCTCATGGGTAGAAGTATAGAGTAGCATTACAATGGATAAGTAAAAGTATCTCATGTTTAGTACTTGAGTAAATGTACTTAGTTTCTTTCCACCACTAAACAGGACTGTATGAGGTAAAAGTGTTGTAGTGATGTCGAGTCAGCAGGAAGTAGATCCTGCATCATCGCTTGTTGGTGGAAATGCCGCCACAAACCTGAGTCATCACCGCGGATCAGAAACACCGCTTACTTCAGTAATGAACAACTAGGCTTTCGTCCAAACCACAGCACTGAGACTGCTCTTGTTAAGGTCTTCAATGACATCCACTTAAACACAGACAGTGGCAGAACTTCAGTGTTAGTATTATTAGATCTCAGTGCTGCGTTTGACACTGTTGACCACAACATATTACTAAACCGACTAGAAAACTGGGTGGGACTTTCGGAAACAGTTCTAAATTGGTTTGAATCCTACTTAAAGGACAGAAAAAACGTTGTTTCTAAAGGTAAATACACATCTGAGTTGACAAATATGACATGTGGGATACCTCAAGGCTCCATCTTGGGGCCTCTTCTCTTTAACATCTACATGCTACCACTGGCTCAGATAATGAAAAACAACAAAATAAGTTACCATAGCTATGCGGATGACACACAAATGTACGTAACAATTTCACCAGGAGACTATGCTCCAATTCAAACACTGAGTAAGTGCATTGAACAAATCAATGACTGGATGTGTCAAAACCTTCTCCAATAAACAAAGATAAAACTGAGGTAATGGTTTTTGGAGCCAAGGCAGAACGTATAAAAGTTAGCGCTGAGCTTCAGTCTGCAATGTTCAAAAAACAGATAAGCCAGAATCTAGGTGTAGTCATGGACTCTGACCTGAGTTTCAACAGTCACATTAAAACAGTTATTAAATCAGCCTACCATCACCTGAAGAACATATCAAGGATTAAAAGACTAATGTCACAGCAGGATTTGGAAAAACTTGTCCATGCTTTTATCTTCAGTAGACTGGACTACTGTAATGGTGTCTTTACAGGTCTCACTAAAACATCTATTAGAAAGCTGCAGCTGATTCAGAACGCTGCTGCTCGAGTCCTCACTGACACTAAGAGAGTGGATCACATCACTCCTGTTCTGAAGTCTTTACACTGGTTCCTCACTAACACTAAGAAAGTGGATCACATTGCTCCTGTTCTGAAGTCTTTACACTGGTTCCTCACTGACACTAAGAGAGTGGATCACATCACTCCTGTTCTGAAGTCTTTACACTGGTTCCTCACTGACACTAAGAGAGTGGATCACATTGCTCCTGTTCTGAAGTCTTTACACTGGTTCCTCACTAACACTAAGAAAGTGGATCACATTGCTCCTGTTCTGAAGTCTTTACACTGGTTCCTCACTAACACTAAGAAAGTGGATCACATCACTCCTGTTCTGAAGTCTTTACACTGGCTTCCTGTGTGTCAAAGAATAGATTTCAAAATATTGCTGCTGGTTTATAAAGCACTGAATGGTTTGGGCCCAAAATACATTTCTGACCTGCTGCTAAATGATGAACCATCCAGAACTCTCAGGTCTTCAGGGACTGGTCAGCTTTCTGTCCCCAGAGTCAGAACTAAACATGGAGAAGTTCAGTTATTATGCTCCAAATATCTGGAACAAACTCCCAGAAACCTGCAGGTCCGCTGCAACTCTGACTACTTTTAAATCCAGGCTGAAGACTTTTCTTTTTGCCGCTGCATTTAATTGAACTATTCACATCTTAAATTGCACTGTAACTTTTATCCGTGTTTTTTTTCTTTTAATGTTTATTTTATTATCTTTGCTTTTTGATGACTGATTTTAAATGCCATTTTCTAAATGTCTCTCATTTTTTGTAAAGCACTTTGAATTGCCTTGTGTTGAAAGGTGCTATATAAAAAACTTGCCTTGCCTTGCCTTGCCTTGCCTTGCCTTGCCTTGCCTTGCCTTGCCTTGCCTTGCCTTGCCTTGCCTTGCCTTGCCTTGCCTTGCCTTGCCTTGCCTTGCCTTGCCTTGCCTTGCCTTGCCTTGCCTTGCCTTGCCTTGCCTTGCCTTGCCTTGCCTTGCCTTGCCTTGCCTTGCCTTGCCTTGCCTTGCCTTGCCTTGAACAGAAACATCATTTCTAGGGATTCCCCGATAAACCTAATTTGCGTTCAGTCATATTTTAATATTTCTATCCAACATACGTAGAAGGACCGGTCTCTCCACTGGCTTCCTGTGAGCGTCAGAATCCATTTTAATTGACTTGTATTGGTTTTTAAAGCTCTTAATGGTCTCGGCCTGGGTTTGCTTTTAACCTATGAACCCTCAGGTCTTCTGGTAAGGGCCTTTTCATTATATTTTAAGGATATGTTATCATTTGTACTAAACCTAAAGTGAAACAAAGGCCCACAGTGAGGCTTGTTTCACTTGATAGCAGCCAAATCAAGACCCGCCTTTTTAATACGGCTTTTAATTTAATTGTATTTATTATTTGAAAAAAATGTAATTCTTACTTTATTTTATTTTATGTTATTAGTATTTTTGTATTTTATAATTATTTTTCACTTTTTTACATAAATTGACCGGACTTCTTTCTGCGGATTGATATGACTGCACATAGTCCCCTTGATCCTCCTTAGCAACGGTCTGTTCTCCTTAGCAACGGTCTGTTAGCAAAGATTAACAACCTCTGGATTTTTTAATCGACCAATCAGAATCGAGTATTCAACTAAGCTGTGTAATAACATTAAATAGGTGACAAAATTAGATCGTAAATATTGGCGCGTAGATAGACAAACAAAGTTCTGACACACAAATAATTCATGTTTACAACTTTCGTTCCAAACTTGTAGCACTAAATCAGTTGGTTTTTACCTCTTTTGTACCTCAAACAGTGGTTTATTCCTTAGAAATATATTATGCTAAGAGTTTATCAGACTTCATTTGAATTATCTAAAGCTGTCAGATAAAAGTAGTGGAGTAAAATACATGATTTCCCTCATGGGTAGAAGTATAGAGTAGCTTTACAATGGATAAGTAAAAGTATGTTTAGTACTTGAGTAAATGTACTTAGTTTCTTTCCACTACTAAACAGGACTGTATGAGGTAAAAGTGTTGTAGTGATGTCGAGTCAGCAGGAAGTAGATCCTGCATCATCGCTTGTTGGTGGAAATGCCGCCACAAACCTGAGTCATCACCGCGGATCAGAAACACCGCTTGCCTTGAACAGAAACATCATTTCTAGGGATTCCCCGATAAACCTAATTTGCGTTCAGTCATATTTTAATATTTCTATCCAACATACGTAGAAGGACCGGTCTCTCCACTGGCTTCCTGTGAGCGTCAGAATCCATTTTAATTTACTTGTATTGGTTTTGAAGCTCTTAATGGTCTCGGCCTGGGTTTGCTTTTAACCTATGAACCCTCAGGTCTTCTGGTAAGGGCCTTTTCATTATATTTTAAGTATATGTTATCATTTGTACTAAACCTAAAGTGAAACAAAGGCCCACAGTGAGGCTTGTTTCACTTGATAGCAGCCAAATCAAGACCCGCCTTTTAAATACGGCTTTTAATTTAATTGTATTTATTATTTGAAAAAATGTAATTCTTACTTTATTTTATTTTATGTTATTAGTATTTTATAATTATTTTTCACTTTTTTACTATAATTCTTGTTTATTTTTTATTTAATATTTTTTTATATTATTCTCACACTAATTTGTTTTTTATTTTATTTTCATTTATATTATTTTATTTGTCGTCTTAGTTTTTCCTTTGCTTAAACATAAGAGTCATTTGTGCCACACACACACACATACATACACACACACACACACACACACACACACACACGCTGTTGTCTTTCTAGGGAAGCATTAATTCACTGGAATTAAAATGACTGCTTCATTTAAGACACATCAACCATGAGTTTCCTAGAAGTCTTCCCCCAGACAGGTTTGATTTCCTGTGGGCCAACCGACACACACACACACACACACCCACCCACACACACACACACACCACACACACACACACACACACACACACACACACACACACACCACACCCACACCACACCCACACACACACCACACACCACATCCTCTGCAGGGTGGTGGAGAGTTGACTTTCTCCCCAACACACACACACTCCTTTTGGACCTTTGACCCAGTGCACGGCGTTTATTCTGCAGAGCTGCAAAGATATAAAAATGTAATTAAAGTAAAATATTGAATGTGCAGTAAAAAGATCCCCTGTTGACATTAGTATGATATATGACGTGTATTCATTTTTATTGCTGTTGCATCGATGTGCATTTTTCAACTTAAGTTGGGATATTTGTCACGTTGAAAATAAAAATCTTTGCAGAACATTGGCACATCTTTCACATTGTTTTCGGACCATTTTTAAATCTTTTTCTGGCATTTTTAAACTATTTGTTTTAATTTGAATCACCAATTTCTTGGTACATTCTCACATAATCTTTGGATATGGATCACACGTTTTGGGTCATTTCTTACAGAATTTTGTTGAAATGTTTCATGATTTCTGTTGGCGTTTTACATCAAATTGTTCACACAATGGTAAGGAAATAGGTAGGAATGTTTTTTCAGAATTTGACTTCTGCAGATATTTTATGTTGTGAGCGTCATATTCTAAAAGATATGTCACAACAGAAAATCAGCCGTTTCTCTAAATGCGCCACAAAAACCAAACAAGGCGCTAAAAGAAGCAACGATTTAAAAATGTTTTCCATCCTGAACAGTTTTTTAACGGGACTCTGATGCAGAAACGCTGACTCAGCACAGAGATGGTGACGGTGGTGTGTTTAGGTGTTGCATGACTGCGTGGGAGATCTCATTCTTTCCATTAAAGGGTAATGGAGTGTGACTCAGTTTTGCTTTTGGGTGAACTTTAATTCTTCATTCTTCCAATAACTCGAAATGAAACCTCAAATCCGGTTTGAACTTAGGAGACAAAACGTATTGTCATCACATTCCAGGAGAGGACTCTTTAAAGTAGAGACACTACATACTGATATACACCTGAACATCAGCAGGAGAGGACTCTTTAAAGTAGAGACACTAAATACTGATATACACCTGAACATCAGCAGGAGAGGACTCTTTAAAGTAGAGACACTACATACTGATATACACCTGAACATCAGCAGGAGAGGACTCTTTAAAGTAGAGACACTACATACTGATATACACCTGAACATCAGCAGGAGAGGACTCTTTAAAGTAGAGACACTACATACTGATATACACCTGAACATCAGCAGGAGAGGACTCTTTAAAGTAGAGACACTACATACTGATATACACCTGAACATCAGCAGGAGAGGACTCTTTAAAGTAGAGACACTGCATACTGATATACACCTGAACATCAGCAGGAGAGGACTCTTTAAAGTAGAGACACTACATACTGATATACACCTGAACGAGGATAATTTATTTCCCTTTCCTTGCTTGTATTTCCTTTCTTTATCCTTCCTTTCCTTGCTTGTATTTCCTTTCTTTATCCTTCCTTTCCTTCCCTAGCTTTCCTCTCCTTTCCCTCTTAAGACATAAAACAAAAAGTATTTACGTGTATTATTAAATCTAACCAGCAGAGGGAGTCAACACTAAACATTTAAACATTAAAATAGAGAACAACTCGAGTCCACAGCTTTAAAGATATAAATCTGGTTTATTTAATGAAAGATCACATAAATACAGTTACAAAAATTCATATAAAAATATCGTCCTTCATATTTTGGAAAATTCAATATATTAAAGTTTTCAGTAGTTTAGACACTTTTTCAGTGAACTCTCAAAAACAATAAATATTTCTTGAAAAAATAACTTATTTTGTAAATAAAGCTACATTAATACAAATGAAAAACATTCAAAATAATACTTTAAAAAAGATGATAATAATTTGATTCAAGACAATTTCAGAAAGACAATTGTGCAGCAAAATGATAGCGGAGCATTTTCTATTTTCTTTATGCAGACATTCAATTAAATATATTATAATATTAGAAAGAAGACTGTTTCCCACGCTCTCTCACTCACTCGCCCTTCCTTCAATAAGCAAGGGCGCGTCAGACCCAGCTAAACCAATCGGTCCCGTCTCATCCCCCACAAGCCAATCACACCTCCTCCACCTCCTTCACCTCCTTTACCTCCTCCACCTCCTTTACCTCCTCCACCTCCTCCACCTCCTCCACCTCCTCCACCTCCTTCACCTCCTTTACCTCCTCCACCTCCTCCACCTCCTCCACCTCCTTCACCTCCTTTACCTCCTCCACCTCCTTCACCTCCACCTCCTTCACCTCCTTCACCTCCAGTCATCAGATCCAGGGCCAGGCTAGCCCAGAAGAACCCTCATCATTAAGGATCTGAATCCCCCTTCAGCACCACCAGTGTCTAGACCCCGGGGGAGGGGGGCTTCTCCTCCCCCCCAAACCCATCACAGTGTGATGGGGTCTAATCTCCAAAAGGTATATTACCCCATGGGCAATAAATATGCTATCAAACTCTCGGAATAAGTCTCTCCTGATTGAACTAATGATGATGATGATGATGATGACGATGATGAGGAAGATCTACAGGTTGTGATGATGATGATGAGGAAGATCTACAGGTTGTGATGATGATGATGATGATGATGATGATGATGAGGAAGATCTACAGGTTGTGATGATGATAATGATGATGACGATGATGATGAAGATCTACAGGTTGTGATGATGATGACGATGATGATGATGATGATGATGATGATGATGATGATGATGAAGATGATGATGATCATGATGGTGATGATGATGATGATCATGATGGTGATGATGATGATGATGATGATGATGATGATGATGATGATGATGATGATGATGATGATGATGATGATGATGATGATGACGATGACGACGATGACGATGATGATCTACATGTTTTGATGCTGCAGCTCATTGATCCAGATCAGGACGAAGTTGAATTCTCTGACGGCCTTCAGAGCTCGTTCGTCTCTCCTCTTCTGCAGACAAGACAGTAATTATGTTATTTATATTATATTATATTTACAAGATACTATATATTATTTTATAAATAGGAATGCGAAAGTACATTGTGTAAGTAGATAAAGAAAATATAATATAAACATGTTATTCGTTTAAATATAAACACATTACAGACAATATAATTAAAGTAAAAATAATAATAATATTTTAGAAAAGTAGAAAATCGATTAAAAAAAACGGAAATAAATAAAAAGATAATTAATAATTTAATTATAATAAATAATTAAAATTATGATGAATTCTCTGCAGTTATCCAATGATAAACTTTCTACTCGCTTTTTAAAATGAGGAGTTAGGGACATGCTAAATCTAGGGTAAATCTACCAAAATACTTCATCCCTGCAGCATTTTAAACTGTAAAAGCCAGAAGTGGAAGTAGTAATATACAGTAGGTAATATAAAAAGTATGAGCAGTATTTGCAGTAAGGAAATTATTTACCTTCTTGATTTTCTTTTCCATTTTCTTGATGGCTTCGTACCATTTTGAAGGTGTGGGGGAAGAAACCTGAACAAACAAACGTAGATGAATTAGTAACTCTGTGTGTGTGTGTGTGTGTGTGTGTGTGTGTGTGTGTGGTGTGTGTGTGTGTGTGTGTTTGTGTGTGTGTGTGCGTGCGTGCGTGTGTGTGTTTGGCCTAGCATTACTATCCTTGTGGGGACCTAAATCTGTTTACACAGTCATGTGTGGGGACTCGCCTCCCTTATGGGGACATAAGGCAGGTCCCCATGAGGGGAATCATTAATTTTAGGGTGAAGACTTGGTTAGGGTTAGGATAAGTCTCCAGGAAATGCATGTAAGTCAATGTAATGTCCCCTGAAGTGATGTATACATGGTATGTATGTGTGTGTGTGTGTGTGTGTGTGTGTGTGTGTGTGTGTGTGTGTGTGTGTGTGTGTGTGTGTGTGTGTGTGTGTGTACTCACGCATAGCTGCAGGGTGTGTTGGATTCGGTATAGCAGGGCCTTGTATTCGGGCGAGAGGAGTTTCCTAACGGCCGATCGGCTGAAAACGCTCCGCTGGTAAACATCCATCAGATCCCGTAACTCCAGCCAGCCAATCAGACGCTGAGGAGGAAACAGGAACATCGTCAGGATTCATTAAAGTGTTAAATGTAGGAGAAAAGTCTATTATATTTGATATATTTCCTGGAAAAAAAAGGATATTTTCTGACAATAAATTGGTACATTAAAAACAAGAAACTTACACATTTACAGAAACAGTTTTCGAGAAAAACGAGAATATTGTCTAATATTAAAATTGACAAATAAAAATCATAAAATTAAGAGAAAATAAATGAAAAATTGACGAAATTACGAGATAAAAAAAAAAAATGTAGGTGTAAAAACTTAAATATTCTCTAAGATATTTAATACATTTCAGAGAGAACAAAGGGATATTCTCTGACGTAGAAACTCAACATTTACGAGATTTGAGCAGGTAAAATTCACACATTTCCAAGAAAATAATTGAATATTCTCTGACATTAAAAGTGGTAAATTTATGCGAAGATTATTTGAATATTTTCACAAAATATATGCGGAAAAACTTAAATATTGACTGGACGTTAAATCAGTCAAACTTGAATATTCAGTGAGAGATAGCCTAAGATTCTGGGGACAGATTCACTGAAATAAAAGTTGTAACTGTACGGGAAAGGAAGGCAAAAATAACCTGCAAAAATCCGATTTTTTTATTTTCCTCAAATGTTTTGAAAGTTTCTAACAATGACGTACAGGGGGAGTTTTTGTTTTTGAATCACATTGGCAGTGAAGTGCTTCCATAAAAAAGAAAAAACCCGTTGAACTTTTGGCCTTAAACCAACACCCTGTGAGGTAAAAACCATACAGAGGGAACAGAAACACTTCCTCTTTAAATATCTACGCTTCACACCTGAGCGAACAGGAATGTCAATACAACGAGTTCAGAAAATCACATGGGAAAAAACTCCAGAAGTTGAAGTAGTTTAGGTTTTACACACGTTGGTGTACAGTTAGCGTAGAGTACCGTAAGAGGCGTGTTTACTGACCTGAGAACAGTTAGTGCAGAATCTGGGCAGGAGGCGGTGCCGTCCGGAGTATTTCTCCTCTCTCTGCGGATCAAAAACATCAAACTCATTAGTCTTGTATTAATGGCACTGATTAGAGCGAGGAACGTGTAAGACAACATTTAAAAAAACACAAAGAATTGCAAGAAATGTACCGTTTTGTCAAGATACAACGTCAGTTTGGTGACGTCATACCATATCTTCCTCGAAAAACCCATGATATGCTGTGTTCAAGAAAAATAGACCATTTAATACTGTTTTACGGTTTGTTTCATATTAATATTATTAATTATTTATAGAATTTACTTATTAGTCTTACATTAATTGCACTGATTTGATATCATTTAAAATATGTTTTTACTTTTTATCAAATGTGAATAGGACGCTGTAAAACGTTTCTACAAGTGGAAAGGTGAGAAACAAATCACTAACTTGAAACACACAAACATGCAAAAAATGTATAGTTTTATCCAGAATTAATGTTATTAAGTAGAGACACTACATTCTGATATACACCTGAACATCAGCAGGAGAGGACTCTTTAAAGTAGAGACACTACATTCTGATATACACCTGAACATCAGCAGGAGAGGACTCTTTAAAGTAGAGACACTACATACTGATATACACCTGAACATCAGCAGGAGAGGACTCTTTAAAGTAGAGACACTACATTCTGATATACACCTGAACATCAGCAGGAGAGGACTCTTTAAAGTAGAGACACTACATACTGATATACACCTGAACATCAGCAGGAGAGGACTCTTTAAAGTAGAGACACTACATTCTGATATACACCTGAACATCAGCAGGAGAGGACTCTTTAAAGTAGAGACACTACATTCTGATATACACCTGAACATCAGCAGGAGAGGACTCTTTAAAGTAGAGACACTACATTCTGATATACACCTGAACATCAGCAGGAGAGGACTCTTTAAAGTAGAGACACTACATACTGATATACACCTGAACATCAGCAGGAGAGGACTCTTTAAAGTAGAGACACTACATTCTGATATACACCTGAACATCAGCAGGAGAGGACTCTTTAAAGTAGAGACACTACATGATATACACCTGAACATCAGCAGGAGAGGACTCTTTAAAGTAGAGACACTACATTCTGATATACACCTGAACATCAGCAGGAGAGGACTCTTTAAAGTAGAGACACTACATTCTGATATACACCTGAACATCAGCAGGAGAGGACTCTTTAAAGTAGAGACACTACATTCTGATATACACCTGAACATCAGCAGGAGAGGACTCTTTAAAGTAGAGACACTACATTCTGATATACACCTGAACATCAGCAGGAGAGGACTCTTTAAAGTAGAGACACTACATACTGATATACACCTGAACATCAGCAGGAGAGGACTATTTAAAGTAGAGACACTACATACTGATATACACCTGAACGTCAGCAGGAGAGGACTCTTTAAAGTAGAGACACTACATACTGATATACACCTGAACATCAGCAGGAGAGGACTCTTTAAAGTAGAGACACTACATACTGATATACACCTGAAAATCAGCAGGAGAGGACTCTTTAAAGTAGAGACACTACATACTGATATACACCTGAACATCAGCAGGAGAGGACTCTTTAAAGAACATGTCTAAATGAAAGGCTGTGGATTGAAGATGATGAAACACGGCAACAAACCAGGTTCACATTTCTGCAGCTCCTCAGAAGTTAGATTAGTTTTCTTTAAGTCTTTGATCTGGTTTAAAATCGCAGCTTTTTCACACTTTCACTTCCTGTCTGATCTCTCTCTAACGTCAGCTGATTCACAGCGTTACTCGCCAAAATAAAAGAGGTTATAGGAGGATGTGAAACTGTTCAATCTGTTATATCTGTGACTCATCAGACCAAAAGATCAGATAAAATGTGGTAAACACAAATTGAAATGGATGTTTATTTTGAAAGAACAGATTTTATTTAGAAACAACTGGTTTTATTTTGATTTTTTTTATCTTTGTCGTGTTTTAATTGATGTCAAACTGATTTAAAGATTAAAAAACGAATGCATAAGAGTTCAAATTGAATTTCAAGATTATCAAACTGATATATTGATTAACAAGAATGATTTCTGACTTGAAAAATAATTAACTTAAAATAAAATATCATAATATTACATATTTTGCACGTGTATTCTCCTGATGCGCTGTTTGGCTCCACAGCTCCTTATATAAGTTATTTTTGAATTTGATATATTAAACATTGTAAAATATATATTACATACAAATATTTAGAGATGTTTTAACCAGAAAATGGGCATCTTTGTCCTCTCATTGGGCTGACTTTGACTACCATGAGTGGATATAGAGAGCACAAGACTACTTGAAAAAAATATATAGGCAATCTGTCCAATCCATATGATCCAGTGTCCCCTAAATCTTCCAAATTGACCCAGAATTAATCAAATACTTTCTGGTTAAAACTGACATCTCTGATCCTGAAAATGTCAGAAATCGACTCAATAACCCCCAAAAGACCTCAAAAACTGTCCAAATCGACCAAGCCATACTGCCAACCTAGGCTAATTAATGCAATTTATGCTGATTGTGCAAATTGCCCAACATATGCAGGTCAGTTTCTATGTGCTGGAGACCCCTACTCTACATTTCTAACATCAAACTTTGGGGTACTCAACATTTCAGGCTCACTCTGAGCTGCTAAACAGACTATAATGTGTATTATATATAAATCATATTACATATATAATAACAGATATTTAACTCACGGGCAGGAATCCGGACCACATCAGCAGTTTGTCTCAAGGCCTCTTTGGTGATGTCATCGTGAAGGAGGTGAGAGCAGGAGTCTGAACGCACCCCTCCAGAGAGAGAGTCTGAACGCACCCCAGAGAGGAGCATCAGGGGGAGGAAGAGGGGGAGGAACTTCATCTTCATCTTTTCAGTCTGCAGAGGAGAGGAGCTCCCTCTCATTTATACTCTCTCACCTCCCCTCCCTCCCTCTCCCCTCCCCTCCCTCCCTCTCTCCTCTCCTCCCTCTCCTAATATCGCAGTGTCAGCGGAGTCTCCCTGATGATATCACCTTTCTCTATCTCCCCCTCTTTGTTGTGTCCCCTCCTGGCCTCCTTTCCTTCTTCTCGCCTCCTTCCACTTTTCACAGCTGTCAGCTTTTCTCTACCTCCTTTTGTTTCCTTACCTCCTTAAGATTTCCTCTTCTTTATTCTCGCCACCTTTTCCTCCCTTCCTTGCACCCTTCCTTTGTCTCTTTCTTCCTCCTTTACTTCCTCTCCCACTTTTCTCGTCTCCTCTGTCTCTCTCCCTTCCTCGCCTCCTTCCACTTTCACTGTCAGCTTTTCTCTCTCTCCTCTTTTTATTTCCTCCCCTCCTTAAGATCGCCTCTCCTCTATTCTCGCCTCCTTTTCCTCCCTTCCTTGCACCCTTCATTTGTCTCCTCTTTCTTCCTCTCCCACTTTTCTCGTCTCCTCTGTCTTTCTTCTATGTTCCACTTGTCTTCCTCCTTTCCTTACATCTTCTCTCGGCAGTGGTTCAGTCTGTAGGGGGTTGGACTTTGGGCCGAAGGGTCGCCGGGTCACGTCTCGATCGGAACTGGAGAGGAGCCAGTTCACCTCCTGGGCCACTGCCGAGGTGCCGTGAGCAAGGCACCGAACCGAAATGTGCCTGTGTGCATATAACTGTGTACTTGTATTGTGTATAAAAGCATGTGCGTGTATAACAGAGTGGAAACTGAATTTCCCCCTCGTGGGATGTATTCATTATTATGTCCTCGGCCCACCCTTCCTCGCCCCCGTTCTCCTTCCTTGTTTCCTTTATTTCTCTCCTCTTCCTTCCTTTCTTGTGCCCTTGCTCCGCCATTTACCTCCTCTTCTTCCTCAGCGTTGATGATGTCACTTCCTGTCTGTTGTTTCGGGTGCTTTCAGAAAAACCAGGTCGCGGCTTCGACGAGGCCGAGGAAAAAACGGATGACTCGGCACGTTTCGGTCCTCGGCGAATTTTCAGAAAGCGCCGAATCATCCCGATTTAAGGAGGTCAGTGTGCCAGCAGCACCATAGAAGAAGAAGACGGAGAATATACCTACTGCTGTGTAGGTGTGTGTGTGTGTGTGTGGTGTGTGTGTGTGTGTGTGTGTGTGTGTGTGTGTGTGTGTGTTGGCAGTACTTCCTGGAAGTCAGAACAGTAACCAGGTCACAAGCGCAATACTTTAGTTATTTTTTTATTATTTCTATTTAAAGAGAGGGAGAGATTTCTCTGAGTTGCAATTAATTAATTACAAAATATCGTCGCTCAGTCGGTGGGACTGTAAGGTCACTGAGGTCGTCTGAAAAGGAGCAAAAACAAGCAAATAAATCAGCAAGTAATAACAATTTTTACAAATATCGTTGCCCGTTTGTTATTCGAAACTTTAGCGGATATGTGCAAATAAAATAGAAAGGATGCCACTTTAATGGACACAATTAGGAATAGAACTGATGCTAGACAATAAATGATAATGTAGTAAATAGTTATGTATTTATTTGATTGTATTTACATCTTTTTTTCGTGCGTTTGTACTGTTTTAACTGCAGCTGCACTTTAGACCCAAGACAAGTCGACATTTTGCAGCCGTAATAATATCTTTGTTCTCTGGAGAGATGGTTTCTGCGGGGTAAACCGGTTCTTTTCTGGTGACGGGTTGGAGATGTGCGGTCAGATTAAAGTAGGTTGCGGGTTTATTTCGACTCCTCCGGGAAACGGTGACTGTGCGCTGTTCGGTTTGTTTCCACACAGCAGGTTTCAAACGACCCAATTACCTCGACCTTCATCACTTGTGGTTCCCATGTTTGAACACAAAGGGTGCGACAGAGTGGAGTTTTTCTGCAGTTTCCTCATGCTTTCATTTGCAGATCTACAAAAAGTATTTTGTGGCACTGAACAACTGGAAGTCAAAGTTGGAGGCATTTCCCAGGCGTGGGTTTTCCTCACAGACGGACGCTGACCTGCAGAGTGGAAAACACACAGCATTAGGTTTTATATTACACTTTATCTGTGATTTATTGTCATGAATAATGCCAGTAAATAAACACACAGAAGTGATGCGAGTTATAATAAATCCTTATCGGTCATATTATGATATTCAGTGCATTTTAAGAGAAGATAATAGTATTGATTTGACTCTATGTAGTGTTGTCTATGTAAATGCTCATATCGGTAAATACCTCTGAACATGTAAAGATAGTCAAATGATATTAAATAAAACAGACTTGGTTAAACGTTATGCACTGGCACTGTTTTTCTTATTCAAATAAAGACAATTAAATAAGGGATTTTTTTTAATATAGGCAATACCATGTAAAATATATAGAAATATTTAGAAGAAAGTAAATAAAAAACGGTGTGATTAACAGTAAAATTCAACATAAACGACCTTGGAATGGCAAATACTAACTAACTAACTAATAATTAACTGCTAATCACCAAATCTATTCAGCTTCATATTTCTGGTCAAATCAAACACCCAACCTTCACCATATAATTCCATTCACATAACTTAATCACTTTTATTGGTAATGATATTCTGTGTTATCTACCTTGAACTTCCAGAGACACAAGTGGGAGATAAACGAGTTTCTGTTCGGGAAAGTTCATGTCATTTTTCCTCAAGTCGGAAAAATAACTCGGAAAGCCTGCAAACGTTTTATGCATAAGTTAAAGGTCACCTATCGTGCTATTTCTAGGCAATAGCATCGGTCTCAGATATATACAAATATATAAAAAACATGTCTATGAAGTGTTTTGCTCAAAATACCAAACAGATCATCCATTCTAGCCACGCCTCATATCCCTCTATTTCACTTCCTGTTTCAAAAGTGCTGATTTGGGGTATAAAGCTTTAAAAAGGAGGACTGAGCTCATGCGGGACCCGGCAGCTACTGTCTTAACTAAATACTGCCGTGATGAAACGCCATATCATGGATTATCAAGGATTCTTTCTGAAACAGTATGGAGCTCAAAGGCTTTCTCTCTTGCCGGTTATACCACAAGGTGAGTTCCTTTTTATTTCCTGCTTCTTCACACACATGCTCTCCAGTACAGGTTAGCTCTGAGTGTTAGCGATGCTAATGTAAACACCGACCATATTACATCCAAAACAGTCAGGCATTGTTTCTGATAGCAACGTTTCTGATAGGGCCGTGGGTCCTCATTTCAGATATTACGTCATATCGGACGCAAATCTGGATCAGCTCCGTTGTTCCCCTGTTTTTAGAGATTTGGGTACGGAGGAAAAGAGAGAGGGTTTTATTTCCTGACGCTGCGTGAGTTCCCCGACACACCGGGGACACATGTTTATGTATACAAGACATCAAAAAGTGCATTTTGCATGATAGGTCCCCTTTAATATGCAATTTTCATATTGCTTTAACAATATTTGGCTCAAATGTAGGCTAATATTTAATATGCTATAAGGTTGTTTAATGTGTTTGGTGTCTACATGGAGATTGGCAATATTAGTTTTAGGGAGTTAACTGGTGTATAACACATATGTGACCAAATGAATAATTAATACAGCTTTTTAAATGTTTATTAAATCAGATGAGCATTTAACAAGCATGCTGTCAGAGATCATGACCACTCATCAACTCATAATTACCCCACGGATGTGACCAGGGCGTGAATGCATCATCATAAAATAATGATATAATGCAACATGCACCAACACAAATGAGGAAGACAAGATTAAAAAAATACCAAAAGCATTCCTGTATTATATTATTAGTCCGGCAGTGGCTCAGTCAGTAGGGGCTTGGACTGTGAGCCGTAGGGTCGCCGGTTCAAGTCCCCGACCAGACCTAAATATAGAGTGTGGACTGCTACCTGGAGAGGTCCCAGTTCACCTCCTGCCCTGCCGTGGTGCCCTTGAGCAAGGCACTGGACACCCCCCTTCCCCCCCCACTCCCATTGCTCCCCGGGCGCTGTACAATAGCTGCCCACTGCTCCTAGCACTAGACTCCTGGTACTAGGATGGGTTAAAGCAGAGAACACATGTCGCTGTGTGTGCTGTGTGCTCTGCATGTGAGACCATTAAAGAGGGTTCATCCCATTCTATTCTATTCTAGTGTGAAAGGAAGCAGAGTATACAAATTTGATTAAGCTTACAGGTGAATTTGAGGCTATTCACCTGAGCTAGTTGATGTTTATATACATATTATCCCAGCAAATAATATTCCAGAAATAACAACATAAGGAAATTGGATTTCATAATAACAACATAATGGGCCCTTTACAGTGTTGGAAAATAACTAAGTGCATTTACTCAATTTCACATTTGAGATACTTATACTTTACCCAAGTAATATATTATACTACTTTATACATGTATTCTACTGAATTTTGGAAGCAAATACAACAATACATCACATTTATTTTACAGATGTATTTACTAGTTACTTTGTAAATTCAGATTTTGACAAACAAAATGTAGGGACAACTTTTAAAATGTATGATTATTTGCTATAGATTAAACCGTCCAACACTATATTTAACTTACTAAAACCATGAGTGGGTTAAAAGAAAATGTATTTGGAAGTTTTTTGTTCGAAAGTATTTCACAGATCGAGTTCCTTCAATGTGTTTTTAGATATTTTCTAATGTTATGCTAATAGCTAGCTAGCTAACCGTTGGTGCCAATTTGCGTCAAATGTTTTTCTCGTTCTCCGACCGATAACTCGGTCAAATCTGAACACACAGACATGACACTTATAATTATAGAATCATTGTGACTTACACTTTGCTGGGATGTCTTTGTTGTTGACCTCCATCCTGTAGGAAATCGACAAATCCGCTCAGAAATCAGAGGAAAAAAGACGCTCCTCTGCACAGGACTGCAGAACCGGCCCTAGAATGATCACGTTTCTACGTTTTATTCAGCATGAAAATAATTTAACGATAGTTGTCTGTACATTTATGGGTACATTGCAAAGAGTACCTGCTCATAGATGATTCGGCATAATTTTAATGGTGCCAATTGACTTTAATGAAATACAGGTTAGAAATACAGGTGGGGGCCAAAAAGCTAAATTGGCATTCTACTTCCTGTTTACGTCAATAGCCGTAACCCCAACATTGTGGGATTTGTAGTCCTAAAACTTCATGATTATCTTAAGTAAAGTACATTTGTATGAATTACCATTAAAGGTGGGGTAGGTCATTCACTTCAGAAACACTTGTTGTTATATTCCATGGAATGCTCTTAACATCCCGATGGCAATGAACACATGAAATGCTTTGACAATAAATACATTAAAAAAATTCATCTGTGGAAGCCGTGGCGCTGTAACGGCCCGTCCACATGGCAGCGTGAAAGGCTTCCCATTCACTTTGAATGGGGTGACGTCACGCTTTGCCGAACTGCATTGTGGTTCCGTCGCGTCGCTTTGACTCGTTGCTCGCTTCGAAAGTTGAGAAAAGTTCAACTTTTCTCCAGCCAATCAAATCATATGCCAGTACAAGCTCTAGCCAATCAAACCGCGTGCTTGTGTGTCCAGGGCGGGAGATTAATGTGATTGGTTGTTGGTCGCACGCCAGACACGCCCACCGGCAAGCTTCAACGCAAGTCCAATTATCTCAGATAGCTGGATGGCCTACCTGCCTGTCAGCCTTCCATCTGTGCACAAACTGACCTCGTGCCCTCATTGGTCATGTGCGCGTCCGTGTGTTGGAGGAGGGGCTCTGTGAGGAAGTCTGAAGGAAGGGGCAGATTTTTTTCGGTTGTGTATTTTCAAATTCTAGCGCACTCGAGCTGCTTTCTCCATTCTTACCTACCCTACCTTTAATATATATAAAATATTTAAACATGTACAAAATGTAGCTATCAACATTTTTAGGACTTATTTCATGATTTGCAATTTTTTCATTTTTTTAAAATGTACAAGGAAGTTGCTTTGGTGTATTGGTGCATAACATAAACACAAAACCAAAGATCTGTCCTACTTCATTACGCAACACGGACTTCCTGCACAGGGTGTTTAAAACACATTTTTATCTCACAAAAAAACGAAAACAGCCACAAATTAAATATTAAACATATATATATATTTGTTGTTTCTGGCTCTTGGGATTTAGACAATTTCATAAACCTTTCAGCAAAATGCATTGATCTTTGGCACTTTAGAAAATTAAGATATATACTATAAGTGTTTGCTTTAGTAAAACATGTAAACATAAACACAGATATGTGACACACACACACACACACACACACACACACACACACACACTCATGACACGGCGGGTCGTACAGGTGTTGTTCTGCTTCCTGGCTGCAAACACAAAGAGCTCAGCTAAATATAGATCCTTATCACACACACACACACACACACACACACACACACACACACACACACACACACACACACACAGTGAGAGGTTTGCTGCTGTTACTGTACTTCCCGGTGTCACCTGTGTGGGAAATCCCTTCGCAGGTTAATCCCTGCAACAGGTGTGTGTGTGTGTTCTTGTTATTGGCCTTTGTGAGGACCATGAGGCATTCACTTTACTTGCTTAACAGGTGAATCTATTATTTGTATCTGCACGGGTTGACAACGTGGGAAGGCTTTGTGTAAACTAGGATTGTTGTTTTATGATTTCCTATCATTATTTTTTAGAATCCTTTTATTATCTTAACATCCGGTGTTCTTTTTAAATAATGTATTAAAAATAAAAACAGTAAAATATGAGACAGCTTTTCATGACCGAAGTGCATCGTCTAACTTTTTAATTGTTGTTCAATTATTGGTCAGGGGATTTTCCCAACAAACATACACACACACTTAGATGTATAGACACTCATACTGTAAACACACACACACACACACACACACACACACACACACACACACACAGGAGCGGAAACTCCACCCACAGAACTGAAAGTGGGTTAATGTCTCGTCTCCTACTTGTGGTGTTTGCAAGATTCTGCACCAGTTCGATATACAGGTCAGTGTGTGTGTGTGTGTGTGTGTGTGTGTGTGTGTGTGTGTGTGAGATCAGATAAAATCTTAATCTGCTCTGATAAGATCCTAACGTCTGAGTATACATACGATATTGGTGATATTGTGGATGTTATGTAACTTGTGTTATGAATATGTTTTGTTTATCTTTTAAATCCATTCATAAAACTGTCGTGGCCATTACACAAGAATGTGGAAAGGATGTAAAGAAAGGTATTTATTATAATTAACCCAACAGACTAAGGGACCAACCAACATGAGGTGTGTTAGTCAGTAACATCAGTAACACATTACATGTCACTTGTTAGACACTTTTACTCAAAGAGACTTACATACACTCAGTGCTGTAGACAATCCCCACAGGAGCCCTTTGGGGGAAAGCTTCTTGCTGACTGCAGTGGGGATTGAACCAGTGCTCCCCTGATTCTAAGATCAACGTACCACTGAGCCACAGCCAGCCTCCATGTATTGTGTATTTTGGTTTATCTTTACCTTGAAATAAACTAACATTTTTTTTACACATTTTACCTTTTTTTTTGTTGGCATTTAAATATTTATTCATGCGTTTATATATTTTTTTATCATTTTATCTTTTCATTATTATTTATTTTGTTGCACTTTACTATAAATTGTATTTTGTACCATTTTACATCAATTTACATTTTTTTTTGTTGCTGTTGTCTTCTTTAGTCAATCACAATAAACAGCATGTCATTTAAATAATTCCCGTAATTAAAGATTGTTCCACAAACACCATGAGAGTCAAAATTCATATTCAAAACCAAACTTTATTTATTTTCAAGTAGATCTGGTAACACACAGCTTGCTCCCCGCAGAGTGTAACGTTTAAATACCTCCTCCTTCATCATAATAAAATAATTGAAATATTAATAACCAGCCATAAGATGGCAACGTGATGAACACCAGAGTCTTTCGGCTCCGACATTAAAACTTCCTGATCAATAAATCGATCAAACACTAATCCTTCGAACTCGAGTCAATATAAATATGTTGTAGAAAAACACTCAATTTAGAAAATAAATACAGGTATAAAAGTCGCTGTTATAAAAAGGTGATAAATAGGACGTTTAGTTTTCGGTGGCGTTCCTGCGCACAACGCAGAAGTCCTGCAGGTACATGAAGAGGATGTCGATCTCTCCGACCGCCTTGTTGAAGCCCTGCTCCGGAGCCAGCTGGGGAACAGAGACACAGTCAATACAGGGACACAGAGACACAGTCAATACAGGGACACAGAGACACAGTCAATACAGGGACACAGAGACACAGTCAATACAGGGACACAGAGACACAGCCAATACAGGGACACAGAGACACAGCCAATACAGGGACACAGAGACACAGTCAATACAGAGACACAGTCAATACAGGGACACAGAGACACAGTCAATACAGGGACACAGAGACACAGTCAATACAGGGACACAGAGACACAGTCAATACAGAGACACAGAGACACACTCAATACAGAGACACAGAGACAATTCAATTACTTCAGGAGGATTAGCAGTAAAGACACAACATCTCGTCTCCGTGTCTGAACGATGTGACAGTATTTTTAATCAGGACTAATTTGGGGGTAAATTCTCACCCTGGCGAGCTTCCTACGAAACTCCACGGCGTGATGATGGTCTTGATAATGAGTCACGTTCTGCAGGAACAAAGAAACACAGCAGGTTAGCAACTGTGTGTGTGTGTGTGTGTGTGTGTTCACTCTCGCTAATCGAAACCACAGAAAGCCGATATCAATTTTAAGATCAACCTCATTGCCACCACACACACACACACACACACACACACACACACACACACACACTGTGTATTGTGAGTATGAAGCTAAAGCAAGCACACCGTTAGCCTAGCTTAGCATAAAACGGGGTGAAACCACAAGGTCTATATGTTTTAAAATAAGCAATTTATATACATTTTGGACAAATTCAGTGTTTTCATGTCATTGTTCTGTTAGCTCTTTGGTTGCTTTGACTGTAATTACAAACATGATGATGTCAGATCTAATGATCATTTAGAGGTATGGGTAAAGGTAGCCATATTTCTAAACTTTGGGCAAAGCCAGGCTAGCAGTTTCCCTCTGTTTCCAGTCTTTATGCTAAGCTAAGCTAGGCTAACCGGCTAAGTTTAAAACACTCACGCAGCCTTGGCTCTGCAGGTCCTCGCTGACCCGGTTCATGTCCACCTTCAGGCGGGTCATGTTGGGATGAACGTGGTCTCTGCGGGTCTTCAGGATGTTGTTCATGTAGAAGTCCAGGATGTTAGCGTGGAGGCAGCAGATATTCATGTGATCCTGGAGGAAAACAACGTTATTTTAAGTTTTTAATAATAATAATAATAATAATACATGACACTTATATAGCGCTTGTCTAGAAACTCAAAGACGCTTTTACAGAGACTAACACGAAAACAAGGAAAAAACGTAAAGAGACCAATAAAAACAGAAAAGGGGGGAAAGGTCAGAGTTTGAATGCAGTGAGGGAGGATGGGTTGGGGTAGGGTGGGATTTTATAATGTGTTGTTGTTGTTGTTGTTTGTTTGTGTACCTGGTCGGTGTTGACTCTGGGCATCAGCCTGAAGCTGGAGTCTTCCTCCGTCTGCAGACCCTGAGCCTGGAGAAAAAAAAACATATTAAAATAAAGACTTTTTTTTTATGGTATTTATTCCAACCGTTTGATCCAATTGAGTTCTTATTGTCCGTCTTATTTTGTATTATTTTGGTCATTCTTGAATGTATTCCCGAGAAGTAAATGCAGGCTAAATAAATACAAGTTTTTAAGCCTTTTACATCTTTCCAATAAAATAAATACTTTGAGGAAATACTGAATACATTCATTATTTAAGTTGTGTTACGCTAAACAATATGAGGTCTAAAAATACTGGAATTAACACCTGATTTTTTCTAATTTGGGATATAATTAAAGTTGCTCTTATCTTTGTCAGTTTTTTACTATTTCTCTCAATTTAATAATTATTAATTCTGTCTTTTCTTTACTTTCACTTTTATATTTCATGATTTTATTGTCTATTAGCTCTTGTTGCATGTTGCTTTAATTGTATTTGTGTACTTTTTGTGAAGCTACACCTTGTTGTGTGTACAGGACTCTTTTAAATAAGTGTATTATTATGATGTCTATACCTACAGAGTTACATAAGTGCCAAAATAACAACATTTTGAAATACATTTGAATAAGATTAGCTTCTAAATGAAAGTCAAAACGTTCAGATTAAAAGCCAAAATACTGATATCAAAGAAAGACTTTGAATGCAGGACTTTTACTTGCGCACAACTTGCACCAAAGTATTTGATTCTTTAACTCACGTGTTTGGAGATGTCCTGAACGGCCTGGTACGTCTCGGGGTTTCTTAACGGCTCACTGAGCGACCGGTCGACAGGATGTGATGCCGCCTGCTCGGCCCAGCCAATCAGAAGCAGCGGAAAGAAAACCAACACGGCGGCGGTGGCGGCGGGACGGAGGAAGGAGACGGCGGCGGAAATCATCTTCATCTTTCAGATCGATTCAATTATCTTAATCCTTTTTTAGGAGAGTGTTTTCTTCACTGCAAGAACAAACACAACATTAATATAAAGTATAATTGAAATGCTGCGATACAGAGAGTCTGATAAGATAAGATAAGATAAGATAAGAAGTACTTTATTGATCCCAATTCGGGTCATGTTTGTGTTGCAGCAGCATAAACAGTAACAATGTAAAGACTAGAAATAAACAAGAAAGTAGAAAATACACATGTTGAATTTACAAATTAACAATAACAAGATATAAAGAGAGTGTGTGTGTGTGTGTGTGTGTGTATGTGGTGTGTGTGTGTGGTGTGTGTGTGTGTGTGTGGTGTGTGTGTGTGGTGTGTGTGTGTGTGTGTGTCCTCACCTGCTGGCAGATGCTGTGTGAAGACGACTCTGTGCTCCGTCTCTTTATACAGATCCAGATCAATCCTCCGCCCACCTTTTCAGAAATATAGGACAGGTAACCATCCAAAAAACCCCAAGACACACACACACACACACACACACACACACACACACACACACACACACACACACACACACACACACACACACACACAGAGGTCACTGCTGATGGTGTAATCTGTGTTTACTGTCACTTACACCTCACAAAGAGGAAATTGACTGTCACTCAAAATGTGACGACAGACTACAAATAATGTCATAAATTTTTTCACAAAAGAGCAGTTTTAATTATACTATACCACTGACATCACTTCCTCGTTTCGGTTTTCCAGGGAATTCATGTGTGTGTGTGTGTGTGTGTGTGTGTGTGTGTGTGTGTGTGTGTGTGTGTGTGTGTGTGTGTGTGTGGAAGTTGTTAGGTAAACTTCCCTCAGAAAAATAACAAACGTGTTAAACCTGCTTTGCTCGAATCATGATTTATTACTCAACGCACCTCGAAGTGCAGCGTAATTAACTTTTGAATTATTAAAGTGGACACACAGTTTAATGGTTCAGTAACTCAAACAAACATGGAGTAAATCACGTATGTTTTGTGTTTATAGCTGCGGGATTTCATCAATAGAGTTTAATTATAGAGCGCATTTGAAAAGACAAACAACAGGCGACTTAGAGAAGACAGAACAAGTCAGAAAAATAACCTACATTTATTAAAGTTAAAGGAAAAACATACCTAACATCGTTAAACAATTCCAATTTTAACAGATCTTTTCCAGAACTTTTTCATTTCTCAGTTATATTTGATATTTCCACAAACAGGGAGGCTGTGGCTCAGTGGGTAGTGTGCTGGGCTTCGAATCAGGGGATAGCAAGTTCGAGTCCCACTGCAGTCAGCATGTCGTTGTGTCCCTGAGACACTTCACCCCAAATTGCTCCTGTGGGGATTGCCCACAGTATTGAGTATGTAAGTCGCTTTGGATAAAAAGCGTCTAAAAAGTGACATGTAATGTAATGTAATTGTTATTGTCTACGTTAAGCGTGTTAGCATGCTAATACCAGCTAGCATCTTTAGCTACTGATGTACTTTATGTTGTAACGTGTATTAACCAAGCCCCCAGGAAGTGCGCCGGACTCTGTGCCCATCATTCGTAGTGTCCAAACGGCGGTACTGCAACTTCCGTGTCAGTCCGTGACGTCACCCGGCCCAAAACAACTTTTCCCCATTGACTAACATCGGGAAAGAGACGTCTGTAAATCAGCGGATAATTTTTTTTAAACTAAATAAACGACCCAGTGTGAACTATCTTATAGCCCTTATTAGAATCATTCGGTCCTTAAAGTTGTAAAATGCACTAAAAGCCGAATCTAGATTTATTTTCTCTCTCCATTCATTCTACTGAGCCGAGAGTGGGAGCTCGGGGGGCGGGGCTTAAGGGGCAACTCAACTGCACATGCTCTAGCCAGGCATGCTGGGTAATCTGTGACGTTTCGCTCTCTCAAAAGTTGGGTCATTTTGTCTTCATGCGCCAATGAGCAGCTCTCATAGGAAAGACCGAGACCCCGCCTCCCACGCTGTATCCAGTTCTTATTAAACCCCAGACCTTAATTCATAAACCAAAAAACAATTAAAAAAACCCAATTATTCAAAACAAGAAAACCAGAAGAGCAAAAAAAAATGCTAAATAATTTCCGTGTTTTAGGACTCATTTTAGCAGCATTTTTAGGTAAAAATAAGGGAATACTTGACGAACAGAAGCAGGATTTGTAAGGAGTTAAAGCCCTTCATCATCAGCAAAACTGTGACAATAAACGCGGTGTTTGCAGAGGAGATACCCAACAAATGACTCTTTCATTTGATATTTATCAGGTTTGATGTTTCCCATCTTTTATCTCTTACAGCAGCAACCTCTCTGAAGAACCAGCACCTTACAGTGGTAGAGAGGTTTGTGTGCCCTGATGAACCTGGGGGCTGTGTTATCTGGAACCTTGTGTTCCTGGTAGGGTCTCCCATGGCAAATTGGTCTCAGGCAAGGGGCCAGAGTAAGATTGGTTCAAAAGACCTCATGAAAGACGACACAGGAAGTGAGGATACCCGGCCCGGAGGAAGCCCGGGGTCCCCTTCTGGAGCCAGGCCCAGAAGGAGGACTCGTCGGCGAGCGTCTGGTGGCCGGGCTTGCCACAGAGCCTGGCCGGGCACAGCCCGAAAAGGCAACATGGGCAACACCTCCGCTTCTCCATCCCGCGGGCCCACCACCTACAGGAAACAGCGATGGGGTCGGGTGCACTGCCAGAAGGGTGGCAGTGAAAGCAGAGGGTCTCGACGGACCAGACCCGGGCGACAGAAGCTGGCTTTGGGGACGTGGAACGTCACCTCTCTGGGGGGGAAGGAGCCGGAGCTTGTGCGGGAGGTGGAGCGTTACCAGTTGGATCTGGTTGGGCTCACCTCTACGCACAGCGTCGGCTCTGGAACCTTACTTCTGGATAGGGGTCGCCTCCCTACGCCTGCGGGTTATGGGGGGGAAAACTCTGACTGTTGTGTGTGCTTATGCACCAAACAGCAGTTCAGAGTATACGGCCTTCTTGGAGACCCTGGGAAAAGTGCTGTATGGGGCTCCTGAAGGGGACTCTTTAATCTTGCTGGGAGACTTCAAAGCACATGTGGGCAATGATGGAGACACTTGGAGGGGCGTGATTGGGAGGAACGGCCCCCCTGATCTGAACCGGAGTGGTGGTTTGTTACTGGACTTCTGTGCTAGTCATGGATTGGCCAAAACAAACACCATGTTCAAACATAAGGATGCTCATAAGTGTACGTGGTACCAGAGCACCCTAGGCAGAAGGTCCATGATCGATTTTGTTATCGTATCATCGGACCTGAGGCCGTATGTTTTGGACACTCGGGTAAAGAGAGGGGCGGAGTTGTCAACTGATCACCATCTGGTGGTGAGTTGGGTCGAGTGGCGGGGGAAGCCTCTGGACAGACCTGGTAAGCCCAAACGTGTAGTTCGGCTGAACTGGGAACGTCTGGAGGAGGCCCAAGTTCAGGAGGCCTTCAACTCACACCTCCGGCGGAGCTTTTCGGGCATTCCTGTGGAGGTTGGGGACATTGAACCAGAGTGGGCGGTGTTCAAAGCCTCTATTGCCGAAGCCGCGGCGGGAGCTGTGGTCTCAAGGTCTTAGGTGCCTCAAGGGGCGGTAACCCTCGAACCTCCTGGTGGACACCGGTGGTCAGGGAAGCCGTCCGACTGAAGAAGGAGGCCTTCAGGGATTTGTTATCCCGGGGGACTCCCGAGGCAGTTGCAAGGTACCGACGGCCCGAAGGGCAGCAGCCTCAGCCGTGGCCGAGGCAAAGCAGCGGGTGTGGGAGAAGTTCGGAGAAGCCATGGAAAAGGACTTTCGGGCGGCACCAAAGTTGTTCTGGAAAACTGTCCGACACCTCAGGAGGGGGAAGCAGGGAACCATCCAAGCTGTGTACAGTAAGGATGGGACGTTGTTGACCTCAACTGATGGAGTGTTAGGGCGTTGGAAGGAACACTTTGAGGAACTCCTGAACCCGACAACTCCGCCCTCTATGTTAGAGGCAGAGCTGGAGTATGACGGGGGATCAACACCAATCTCCCGGGGGGAGGTCACTGAGGTCGTCAAACGACTCCACAGTGGCAAAGCCCCGGGGGTGGATGAGATCCGCCCAGAAATGCTGAAGGCTCTGGGTGTTGAGGGACTGTCATGGTTGACACGTCTCATCAACGTTGCGTGGAAGTCGGAAACAGTACCGAAGGAGTGGCAGACCGGGGTGGTGGTTCCCCTTTTCAAAAAGGGGGATCAGAGGGTGTGTGCCAATTACAGAGGCATCACACTACTCAGCCTCCCCGGGAAAGTTTACTCTAAGGTACTTGAAAGGAGGGTCAGGCCGATTGTCGAACCTCAGATTGAGGAGGAACAATGCGGATTCCGTCCTGGTCGTGGAACGACGGATCAGCTTTTTACTCTCGCAAGGATCCTGGAGGGGGCCTGGGAGTATGCTTATCCGGTCTACATGTGTTTTGTAGACTTGGAGAAGGCGTATGACCGAGTTCCCAGGGAGTTACTGTGGGAGGTGCTGCAGGAGTATGGGGTGAGGGGGTCTCTACTCAGGGCCATCCAATCTCTGTACTCCCAAAGCGAGAGCTGTGTCCGGGTCCTCGGCAGTAAGTCGGACCCATTTCCGGTGAGGGTTGGCCTCCGCCAGGGCTGCGCTTTGTCACCGATCCTGTTTGTAATATACATGGATAGGATTTCGAGGCGTAGTCGTGGGGGGGGGGGTCTGCAGTTCGGTGGACTAAGGATTGCACCACTGCTTTTTGCAGATGATGTGGTTCTAATGGCTTCATCGGTCTGCGACCTGCAGCACTCACTGGATCGGTTCGCAACCGAGTGTGAAGCGGCTGGGATGAGGATCAGCACCTCCAAATCTGAGGCCATGGTTCTCAGCAGGAAACCGATGGACTGTCCACTCCAAGTAGGGAATGAGTCCTTACCCCAAGTGAAGGAGTTCAAGTATCTCGGGGTCTTGTTCTCGAGTGAGGGAACAATGGAGCGTGAGATGGGCCGGAGAATCGGAGCAGCGGGAGCGGTACTGCAGTCGCTTTACCGCACCGTTGTGACGAAAAGAGAGCTGAGCCAGAAGGCAAAGCTCTCTGTCTACCGGGCCATTTTCGTTCCTACCCTCACCTATGGTCATGAAGGATGGGTCATGACCAAAAGAACGAGATCGCGGATACAAGCGGCCGAGATGGGTTTTCTCCGCAGGGTGGCGGGCATCTCCCTTAGGGATAAGGTGAGAAGTTCAGTCATCCGGGAGGGACTCGGAGTTGAACCGCTCCTCCTTCGCGTCGAAAGGATCCAATTGAGGTGGTTCGGGCACCTAGTAAGGATGCCACCTGGGCGCCTCCCTAGGGAGGTGTTCCAGGCACGTCCAGCTGGGAAGAGACCGAGGGGTAGACCTAGGACCAGGTGGAGGGATTATATCTCTTCGCTGGCCTGGGAGCGCCTTGGGATCCTCCAGTCAGAGCTGGTTGATGAGGCCAGGGAAAGGAACGTTTGGGGCTCTCTGCTGGAACTGCTACCTCCGCGACCCGACCACGGATAAGCGGGAGAAGATGGATGGAGCAGCAATTTTTGGGCAAATCATTTAAGACAAAAATAAGGATTTATCAGGACGTACAACTGTGTGTCATCTGCATAACCTAGGATTCATAAGATTCATTTGTTATTAGTTAGGGGTGTTTACTGATGTATTTTAGGTTGTAATTTCTATTACCCACTTATTTCATAAAACCAAACACCAATGAAAAAGCCCATTAAATTCAAGACCAGGAAACTGAAAATACTAACTCATTTAGGGGTTTTAGGAGTCATTATGCGAATAAAAGACATTTATCAGGATTTAAAGCCCTTCATCACGTCAGCTAACGTCATTGTAAATTGTATTAGCAATAACCCTTATTTCATGAAACTAACACCAATTAAATTCAACAAAAAAAGACCAGGATGCACGAAAGATGCCAACTAGTTTCATTATAGCAGCATTTTAAGGCCATGATTTCAGACAAGAAAAAGGGAATAGAGGACGAACAATGGCAGGATTTAAAGCCCTTTATCCTGTGCAAAACGGTGGAAACAGTGGTGTGTCTGCAGGTAAAACCCCTCAAGGATGAAGAATAAAAGACGCCTCAGATCTGATCTAGACTTGGCTGCAGTCGTTGAGCTTTCCCGTCATGTTATTTCCTGGCCTATTATTTCCCAGGTGAACAGGGAAGGATCGGGTGTTCGGGTGCTTTTTCTTTATGACTTCATGGTTGTTTTGTGCCTGACGAGGGTGTGAGGATCCCGCAGAGACCGATAGCGTGATGAAAGGAATAAAGAGTCGTGCTTTTATCGAGGCAATTCTGTGTTTTTCATTGATGTCCTGGTTTGGTAACCTGACTTTAGAGAGCAGAAACTCTGAGTCAGATCGTCAAGTGGTCCAGCAGACTGATTGGTGAGCCACAGCCAAACCTGGAGACCCTGTACCTCAGGCAGTGACAGCGGTTATCCAGCTCCATATTAGACCATGACTCCCAGCCTCTGCACTCAGAATTTAAGCTTTTTCCTTCGGGCCGGAGGTTAGTCGTCCCAAAGAGTAGAACGAAGCGGTATAAAAACTGTTTTATCCCAGCAGCTATTGCACAAATTATCACAGGAGTGTCACACAGATACCTATTTATTTATTTATTGAATTATTTATTTAATTGAATTTTGAATGTCCATGTTTGTACTAGTGTTTTCCTTCCTTCTTAAATGTTTTTGAAATATTTTGAGATTCGACGGAGCAGGGTGTACTTGTACTTTTTACTATTCCTTTTATTAGAGATGTGTCTGTTGTTTGTGTGTCAGGATGGATCCCTTGTCTTTTTCTCTGCAAACAAAATCTACCTACGGGTTAGGGTTATCTAACCCACGGGACCGCGCTGCCCGGCACGTTCATGTGACGTGTTCAGTACTACATGAGTTGTACCTTTACCCATGGACGCACAATGAGAACGGATTATATGATTATATGAATACTTTCGTGACGTTTCGCTCTCTCAAAAGTTGGGCCATTTTGTCTTCATGCGCCAATTAGCAACTCTCATAGGAATGAACGAGGCCCCGCCTCCCACGCCGTATCCAGTTCTTATTATACATCCATGGGTTTCATGCCTTAAAGTACGGAAGAGGATTAGGGCCAAATGTGACAGATGAGTTGTGAGAAAAAAAGTTGTAATAGTGAGAAAAAAATATTTAATAATTCCAAAAATTAAAGTCAGAATATCGAGATTTTCAGAAAAAAAAGTAGAATTCTGAGATTTAAAAAAAAAAAGTCCGAATTTTTTGATTATCGAAAAAAATTCAGAATACCGACTTTTTCCCAAAAACACAGTATTCGGAGATTGAAAAAAAATAAAGTCAGAATTCTGAGATTTTTCAGAAAAAAATCAGGATTCCCGAAAAACGTCCGTATTCTAAAATGTTCTGAAAAAAGTCAAGTTTCTTTTTTCTTTCTCAGAATCCCGACCTTTTCCTCAGAACTGAATGAAATATTTCCCTTATTGGTCAGATCTCACATCGTGTTCACGCTGACCCTAATCCTCTAATCCTCTAATCCTCTTCTGCAGTGATTCCTGTGAAACGCCCACATGAGGAACTCACTCTGGATTAAGTCTAATTCTGATTGTCTCTCTTGAACTGTAGTTTCCCGCTGCAGCAGCTCCTTCATCCTCCCACGGATGCTGCGGCTGATTATTTAGCACAATTTATATTTCCGGTTCCTTTAACTCATCAGCTGTGCGTCAGAACGAGAAGTATATCATGACCTGTCGCAACGTGTCGTACGTACGAGTGAGGTTACAATGAGACGGGAATCACCAAAACAATGGAGAAGTTTGGAGATTAACCCAATTATTTAAGAAAAATGATTCTATCAGGCAATCAGGATGTATTTTTGTATTAGCTTTTATTTTGCAAACTTTTCCAGTTCTCTCTGTCCTCTCTCCCTCTGGATTTCATACACGTTTCCTTTGAAGCAGGCGGCAGTGGCTCAGTCTTTTTCAAGGCTTTTATCGTCATTGTGCATACAGTAGCTAGTGAAAATCTGAGCTCACTTTGAAAAGTCAGTTTCTCTCAGGAACCTTCCTGACGGAGTGAAATGACCCGGAGGTCCCTCAGTGGCAGCCATGATAAGAGCCGTTTGAATTCTCTAGATGATAGGAAAGGAGCTTTGAAACTTCCTTTAGCTTAGGAACCACTGGACCTTCCTTTGGGAAAGGAGAGGAGAAAGTGCTGCCCCACAATGCCTTGCATCAACATTTACCGTGACACAACATTCGGCCGTTAACAGAAACAACCGATCAAGATCAGTTTCACTTTACTTTTTTATTTCAGTTCCAACCTAATGAAGAGTATACGTCCCACTGTCGTCCACGGTCATAAAGCCTGCATAGAACCACACCATAATAGCTTCCTAAAGTCCTTTTGAATTCTCCTATCCACTATTCCTTAACCCCGTGACACAGAGGTCAAGGAATAGTGGATAGGAAGAGACGATAGGAGCTGATTTTTGGACAATTCGACCGCAACCCAGGTCTTTGAGCACGTGAGTGGACTGGTAGCTCTGCATGTTGCGTGTTCGTATGTCCTGCCTGTGTGTGTAATGTCTGTAAACACGACGTATTAAACCCATATTCTTCATTAACAAAGCATGTATTTTTCTCCTGATAGCGAGTTCACGTGATGCTGAAATGACGGCTCTACATTGTTTGTTCTCTCTATGCAGCGAGAGGAGGGGAACCACCGTCAGCTGGTTAATAAAGATCACATCTGGATGTTTAAACAGCGTTGAATAATATTGAAGTAGCAGCGGGTCGTTGTCCGGTGAGACGATGTGATGACGATGTGATGACGATGTGATGACGATGTTTGTCTTTCAATATGACAGGAAGACAGGAATTTTGTTGTGAATTCCCAACTTAATAAAGACGGATGAGACGTACGGAGGAACTGAGGTACGTTTATTTAACCGGTCATTATGTAAATACAGCGGGGCTCGGGAAATAAACAACACAGAAATATGGAATATTATATTTTGAGGGATTTTATTTTTCCCTTTAAACAAAGAAACGACAAATTAATAAAGATGTTTTTATTAAATTTTTCATAATAACAATTTTTAATACATTTCTAGTGGGAAACGTATATCTACAAATATAAAAATATTTAAATGATAGTCAAGAACTAATCTGAATCTTCTACTTTCCTATATTATACATCACAGAGCCGATTTTATTTAGAAACACATCTTCAAACACAAATCAAAAATAAAACAAATGGGAAAAGATTTCTAAATGAATTATTTAAATTAATAAAAGCATCCTGTCAATGTTATTCTGTTTGTTGAAAGGGTGTGATATCATCAGGTTCATTATCTGTATCTGCAATATGTAAATAAATATGACTACTTTTATAAGTCTGATGAAAATACCCTATGTGTGAAAAGGATTTAAGCTTTAACGCACAGAGACGTTTAAAAATATATACCTAGAAACAAGTCTCTGCAGCAGAAGAAGAGAGAGTTGAGAGGAAGTACCTGAAAACCTGTCGAACGCAATTCCTTCAACAGGAGAGTTTACACTTCCTCTTCTCTCTACTTTAAAGAGTCCTCTCCTGCTGATGTTCAGGTGTATATCAGCATGTAGTGTCTCTACTTTAAAGAGTCCTCTCCTGCTGATGTTCAGGTGTATATCAGTATGTAGTGTCTCTACTTTAAAGAGTCCTCTCCTGCTGATGTTCAGGTGTATATCAGCATGTAGTGTCTCTACTTTAAAGAGTCCTCTCCTGCTGATGTTCAGGTTTATATCAGTATGTAGTGTCTCTACTTTAAAGAGTCCTCTCCTGCTGATGTTCAGGTGTATATCAGTATGTAGTGTCTCTACTTTAAAGAGTCCTCTCCTGCTGATGTTCAGTGTATATCAGTATGTAGTGTCTCTACTTTAAAGAGTCCTCTCCTGCTGATGTTCAGGTGTATATCAGTATGTAGTGTCTCTACTTTAAAGAGTCCTCTCCTGCTGATGTTCAGGTGTATATCAGCATGTAGTGTCTCTACTTTAAAGAGTCCTCTCCTGCTGATGTTCAGGTGTATATCAGTATGTAGTGTCTCTACTTTAAAGAGTCCTCTCCTGCTGATGTTCAGTGTATATCAGCATGTAGTGTCTCTACTTTAAAGAGTCCTCTCCTGCTGATGTTCAGGTGTATATCAGTATGTAGTGTCTCTACTTTAAAGAGTCCTCTCCTGCTGATGTTCAGGTGTATATCAGTATGTAGTGTCTCTACTTTAAAGAGTCCTCTCCTGCTGATGTTCAGGTGTATATCAGTATGTAGTGTCTCTACTTTAAAGAGTCCTCTCCTGCTGATGTTCAGGTGTATATCAGTATGTAGTGTCTCTACTTTAAAGAGTCCTCTCCTGCTGATGTTCAGGTGTATATCAGCATGTAGTGTCTCTACTTTAAAGAGTCCTCTCCTGCTGATGTTCAGGTGGATATCAGTATGTAGTGTCTCTACTTTAAAGAGTCCTCTTCTGCTGATGTTCAGATGTATATCAGTATGTAGTGTCTCTACTTTAAAGAGTCCTCTCCTGCTGATGTTCAGGTGTATATCAGTATGTAGTGTCTCTACTTTAAAGAGTCCTCAACATAATATTTGAATACACATAATGACATAAAAGCATCTATGACTGCATTATAAAAACACAGCGTGATTATCAGCACCTTGAATCCAGCTATTCAAAAAAACATGACATTTAACTGAATCCCATAATAACTGTACGGTAGTGGTTAGACTCAGCTGTGGTGGGGGTCAGAGGTCAGAGGTCAGAGGTCATCTCTTTCCCCAGAAACTCTCTCGTCTCTGAGCTCGCTGCAGGACGACGGACGCCGCCGAGCAGGAAGTCGCCGAACGCCACGACATCGCCGACAAACGGTCGTCTAGGAATCGAGAGGACACGTTTAAATAATGAGAGAGGGTAACTAATGTACAAGACAATAACAACAACAAAACATAAACAAGGAAAATATGAACAAGGAGACAACAGGACGAATTACAGGGAAGATTGTTATAACTATTAATATTTTTCTACTATAGAACTTACCGTATTTATTAACATTATTTATATTAATATCATTATTTATGTAGTAATTAAACCTATTTATTAAAATGATCATCATTATTTATTTATTTAATAATTAACTTAATAATACTAGTTTTAATAGATATTTGTTGTTGTTGTTGTTGTTGTTGTACCTTCATGGTGGCTGCAGCCTCCTGAACAACACAGCTGCTCTCTGAACCTCAGCCCCAGATCACCTGAGGACACACACATTATTGATTACCTTCATTATTGATATACAGGAGGGACAGTCATTGGTATTGATCACGACTCTTTTTGTTGATGAAACTGGATGAGAAGGAAACGAGAAGGAAATGAGGCGAGGGGGGAAACACTCGTTGATCTTATGCAAATCATTCCTCACAGATCCGGTTCTGAAGAAGCAGAAACACCTCCTTTTTTCTTTCTTTTTTAAATAAACAAAATCAGAGTTATGGACTTTCTCAGTTGTGGTTTTTTTGAAGATTTGAAAAGAAGCATACAAAGCAGAGTCCTGTACTACGAAGCCAGTTCAACAGACCCTGGATATGTTTGAGGAACCCGGCTTACCTAACCCAAAACCAACGCGCTCTCGCTAAGCGGTCCTACGACGCTGGTTATCAACTCGGTAACTCAAGCCAGGGTTTCTCTGTCCGGCTGAGTGCGCGTTCACATGAAAGGGGCGGGGCTAGCAACATTTGACCAATCACAAACATGGACAAGCGTACTAACAGCGCAGCGTCATACTTCCTGAATGAAATGTGAACTATAATATTAGACAAATATGAAGACGTTAAACTTTAAACATCCATGACTTAAACACTTGATCCAGGATCAAAGCCACATAGCTGCACCTGCAAGGTGAATACGGCTGGTAACAGAAAAAGTGTTTGAATGCGTACATTAACAGGTTTATGTTATCACTGCCCCGTCTAAGACATGATCTGACTTTAATTACATTTGACTCGAGGGTTTCGTCAACTTAATGTGTTGCTTAAAATAATACTTCTGCAGACAGTATGTGACACTGTGAGTGTTGCACGGCCAGATACGGCTCAGCTGACTCAGATAAGGAGATATATGATACATTATGATGTGATATGATGTGATATGAATGATAATATATACAGCAGAACTCCTCCAGCGCTACACCCCAGCCAGAGCTTTGAGGTCTGCTGACCAGCTGCTGCTGGTAGTGCCCATTACCAGGCTCAAAACCCGAGGGCACCGAGCCTTCGCAGCAGCTGGCCCCAGGCTCTGGAACACTCTGCCCCTCCATGTGAGGTCGGCCCGGACCCTAGGGGTTTTTAAATCCTCACTAAAGACACACTTCTTCCCTCTGGCCTTCGAGTCAGAGCGGAGCACGACTCCTGACTATTCCCTGTGTTTTTGTTTTTTATATTTCTGTTGTCAATTGTTGTCTTTTATTGTGATTGTAGGAATGTGTTTTTATTACATGTACAGCACTTTGGCTCGACCACAAATCGCTTTTAAATGTGCTTTATAAATAAAACTTGATTTGATTTGATTTGATAATGGGACACATCGACGTCTGCACTCACAGTGGACTGTACGTAATGTTACTTTGATCCGGTTACTTGTGGCAGATATTAAAGTAAGCTTTCTTAACGCTAATGTTATAATAGTCAGATTGCTCTGAAGATGGGAGGTGATATTCTATTCATTTTCACGATCACACAGTCGGTGATTTTTGCCGGCCGTCTTTCTGTGTTTCCTTTCTCCTGTAATATGACTTGATCGCTTTAAACTCCGCACACTGAGCTCTGATTGGTCAGCAGGCGGTGCTTTCACTGAGTTGATCTCTTATCCTGGAACCTAACCTGCTCCGGACCAGGTTAGCCGTTCAGCATAAGTTACCATGGAGATCTAGCCCGCTAAGAAGAGAACCAGCGTCGTAGGACCGGAAACCCAGAGTTTTCCCTGAAGTTAGCTCGCTAAGCCAAAATCCGGCTTCGTAGTACAGGCCTCTGGCCTCAGGTGGGCATCCCTTCATTTAATATTTATTTTATTATTGATTGTATTTGAATGAAAAACACAAAATGTATAAAAATAATTAACCTATTCTAAAAACTAACAACACATTTAAATAACAAAATTGACAAATTGTTGACAGATATGTTGACGATTTATAGATAATCTGATTAATATAAACAAATGATCGTAGTGATCGAACGTTTCATATTTATTTAGGGTTTTAAAGTAAATAAAATCCTCAGTTGTTTTTTCTGGAATAATTTGAATAATTAGGCTATTTATTTATTTATTTTTTGTAAGACAGAATAAAATTAAAATAATAATGAAAAAGCAAAAATAAATATGTCCTGGTCGCAAAACATTTGAATATATATTATATAAGTTCTAATAGTAATAAATAAGTTCTGTTATTAGTTGGCTTCATGTTGGACTGTTGCAAAGTTTCATAAGTTTTGTTTTCTGATAAATAACTAGTAAGCAAACTCTTTTTTACATTTGGAGTTTTATTCTTCTTTTTAAGGCAAAATGCTAAACAGTTGCTGCTTTCATCTAATTTTGGGAACAGTTTTTCACTGTTTTCTGATATCAGCTAGTAAACTTGATTGTTCCTGTAATTTATTCACTTATTTAATGTTTTAAAAGTTGCAGGTTAATAACTTAAACTCCTCACCGTTGTGCTGGAAGTCGGCGGTCCTCAAAGTGCCTTGAATGCAGTGCTGAGGGGGCGGGGCTACAGGAGGAGGGGAAGTCTGCTTCGTCCTGATTGGTTTAGAGGCAGGACTGACAGTTGGCTTGTTGTTGGGGGAAGAGGCAGATGTTTTGGAGTGGGCGGAGTTATGTTCAGACCACGCCTCCTTCGGGGTGATCGGCATAGCAACTGTAGTCTCCGCCCCCGCTGCCATGGGAACAGAGGAGCCGCATCTCTGGACACAACAAAAAACCAAACATCAGAAACTAATATATGTTATTAAGTAATATAATATATATAATTAAAATAATATAACTGAATGATATGTAACGTTAGTTAATTTAATATAATCAAGTGCATTTTTTTTAAACATAATATAGTTTAATTTAATTCTATATTATGTACAAAAATATGTTCTAATATTATTATAATATAATTTAATTAAATGTAATAAAGCTTAGTCTAATGTAATATAATTAAAAATAAAATAATATATTGTAATAAAATAATTTAATATGATATAATTTAAATATCATAAAATAAAATATTATAGAAGCTAATGTTGTATAATTTAATGTAACATAATCTACTGTAGCATCATTTAGAAAAAATAGAGTGATTTAATGTTTGATTATAATATCACCTGTTTGTTTGTTGATGATTCATCACCGCTCTTCATTTTTCCCACCAGTATAGCGCCTCCTGGAGGACAAACAGAGGTCAGAGGTCACACTGAGGGGGGGGTGTGTGTGTGTGTGTGTGTGTGTGTCTGTACCGGTGGCAGGTGTGGTTAGATCATGGTGAGTTCTCTGAGTCGGTCGTATCTTCAGCCTCGGAGTCGGTAACCTTCCCTCCTCCCTATACATACATACACACACACACACACACACACACACACACACACACACACACACACACACACACACACACACACACACACACACACACACACACACACACACACACACACACACACACACACACACACACACACACACACACACACACACACACACACACACACACACACACACACACACACACACACAGGGTTTTAATAATATTTCTCTCTAAAATGCTGCACCGTTTTATTCCTCTAATACGCGGTTAATCTTCTGCGGTTGGAAAGAGTATTTTTTAACGGGCAAAAGCCAGCTTCTTAATCCACTTTACAAGAGTAGTATTAAGAGTACAGATTTCTTCTAGATCTTACTTGTCTGTTTCCTCTTCTTCTCCCCAGACCGAACGTCTCTCAGGAGTTTTAGTTCTTCCTGAAGCTGACGACCTCTGACTGGAGTTACTGGAGTTCCTGCAAACAAAAACACATTTAGACATCAGCAGATAGAGAAGATTTCCCATGATGCTCTCTGACGTCTCACCTGTTGAGCTCCAGAGCCTCCACAGGTGACGGGGGGTCAGAGGTCAGAGAGTGAGGGTGAGGGGAGGGGGGGTAAGAGCAAGAGCTGGCTGCCTCCCACAGAGCGTTGTGATTGGACAGCAGCTGGCTCAGGTGGTCTCTGCAGAAGTTCGATCCCCACGCCCGACGACGGTACGACATCGCCTGCTGCCGCAACTCCTCCACCTGCAGGGAGCGTCCGTTTTAGTAAACAATAAGTATTACAAATCATTATTATTATTATTATTTTTAGAGGTTTTCAGTTGCTATAGATCAGGGGTGTCAAACCCAATTTCATCACGGGCCACGTCAGCATTAAGGTTGGAACTTTAAGACTATATAAAATATACATATGAAATAATCTATTATATTACATTATGCCTCTGCATTGGATGATTATCAGATAGGGTAATAACTTCATGATTAACTACGTCTGAAAGCAGAAGTCCAGGGCAAATAATTGCAATTCTCTTCAGTGCGCATGTTACAAAATGAGATGCATTGTGGGACATGTAGTTCATGGGCAACGTGGTTCTGTAAAGCGGCATTCAACCGTATAATAAACCTATTATATTCTTTCAGAGCTCTTGAGGGCCACATGAAATGAAGCCTTGAGTTGAACACCCCTACTGTAGACGGTTAATCAGCTGGTTGCATCGTCATAACAGTAACTTCACTACGGTTTCATCACGTAGAATATGTTAAAAAAACAGTAAAATACGTGATATGTTTTAAAATAAAAGCGCCACAGCGTTTCCAGTGGACGGACGAACAACTTACTTTGTCATGGTTTTTATTCTATTAACGTGTTGTTGCCTTTCATTATAATACACCAGGAGTTTTTCTACTGAGTACTGTGTCTCTGATCTTGTATATAAGATATATCAATTCTCGTGATGCCCGTAAACAAGATGTCTCCTGACGTAAACAACAACAACAACGTGACGTCGGAGCTCCGTGAAAACAAAGCTGTCTCTGCCGTCTGACGCTCTATTTGATACTCAGATTTCTGGAGTCATTATACAGTTTCTGAGGAACAGAAATATTGTTTTCTGTCATCACGTTAACATTTTACGGGGAGAGTCTGCATTTTGGTTTGAGGGCGCAGAGCCCCTGTTACGCGGTGCAGACTAAACCCTGATTATATTAGTATATTTCTGATTCTGATTCAGGAAATACAATCTTAATCGGACCGTTTTGAAGTCTTCTTGTCAAAATGCTGCTGACTTCACAGAAACAGAAGCCGGGTTGATGAGTGCAGGATGTGTGGAAACCTTGACGGCTGATATCAACAGCACCGAGGGGAAATACTGAATGAACATCTCTAGATTGGGGTTATTACGTTTGTGAAATCACATCTCATCAAAACTGAATCCAGGTCAGATCAGAGTGTTTCTGTAATTACTGAGTGACCCAGGTAACGGTAACCTGACCGGTAACCTGACCCTGACAACCCCAACACACACACACACACACACACACACACACACACACACACACACACACACACACACACACACACACACACACACACACACACACACACACACACACACACACACACACACACACACACACACACACACACACACACACACACACACACACACACACACACACACACACACACACACACACAGAGAGATACCTGACGCTGCACACACACTTCCTCGGTTCCTCTGAAACACGTCAGCTTCACATTAAGAGCCTCACCACAGGGAGGAAAGTGACAGATCGCCCCCAGATTCAGAGATCATGACCTCATCTCTGCTCTGCACATACTATATATATTAATATGACCTATTTTATATATATTTATTACACTGTCTATAATATGTCAATCTGATCTACAGTGTAATTATAATTATACTATTGAATCAGAATACTTTATTTATCTCGATATAAATTGAATTAAAATTCTGTTTGCAATTTATTTATCTAATATATCATATTCCAATGTCTACTTGTACATAGCCTCTTCTTGCACTATTTCTATTCTATTGTATTTGTATTGACTTGCAGTATTGTATCTGTGTTCTTGTGTTGCTCTGTTGGAGCAGCCTGAGACCCTGACATATCTACACTGTAGCTATGCACACATGACAATAAAAGCCTTGAATCTCAAATCTTTTCAAATCCCTTTGTCTGACGTTGAAGTTGTTTTAAACCTGCTTAAAAAAGGGTTTCTAATATGTTCTTTCAATAAGAGCAACAGGTAGGTGTAGGTGTTCTTCAAACATAAAACAACCGTATTAAAAATGACCTCTCTAGTACTTTAAAGGCTTTAAGAGCGAACACCTTCCAGTAGTTTGATCAGACAAACTACTAAAAGGGTTCATTCCTCCGTGGCATTCTCCAAGCTATCACCCAGTGAACGGATATCAGCAGATAGTTGGAAGGAAACTCAGACTGGTTTGGGATTTTAAAGTGTTTGGCACGAAAACTAAAACGCCATGGCCCACAGCCAGAAAGTGGGAAAATATTCTTTAGATATCAGGGATACAAATCTGTCCTGCACAGGTTAGAGGATCTCCTTCATGTCGTTTGCATGAACTTTTCGGCCAGTAAAAGTGATCATCTTGCAAGGTAGCTACCCCTTACTCATATGAAACTTTCCACCTACTTGTGTGTGTGTGTGTGTGTGTGTGTGTGTGTATGTGTGTGTGTGACAAACAGACAGTTGTTTCCCTGAAATGAAGCTCTGTGGTTTTACCGCCGACACTCAGCACTCTAGTTTTCCATCAGCAAAACACACACACAAAACAAAAAGTTGATCTCAAATCCCCCTGAACACATCAGAGGAACTGATAACTGCCAGATCAACCGTCCAGATTCTAGATAAGCAAAAGTGCAATAAACCGGACTGAGATATCTTCCTCCTCTGATCCATAGAGAATGTCTCAAATCTGTTACACACACACACACACACACACACACACACACACACACACACACACACACACACACACACACACACACACACACACACACACACACACACACACACACACACACACACACACACACACACACACACACACACACACACACACACACACACACACACACACACACACACACACACACACACACAGCCTGTTAAAGTTGGATAATTAAGTCAGAAAATACAATCAATGTGAAATATAACCAAGTGTTAAATCAGACTTTAGTTCCACCTGGAGTAAATCCACAAGCTACCCTGCAGTATACAAAGTCATTCAAACTAGCTGCACCTTTACCAGCTTTGAGAACACTTTAATGATCAATCATTATAAAACATATCATATATATTATTCTGAAATGGACCAATCTGCACAATCACTACTTTTACTGTCGCTACTTTCACTATATTTTGATGCTGATACTTTTCTACTTTTACTTGAGGAACATTTTGAATGCAGGACTTTTACTGTAACAGAGTATTCCTACACTCTGGTACTTCTACTTTTACTTAAGTACAAGATCTGAGTACTTCTACTTTTACTCAAGTACAAGACCTGAGTACTTCTACTTTCACTCAAGTACAAGATCTGAGTACTTCTACTTTTACTCAAGAACAAGATCTGAGTACTTCTACTTTTACTCAAGTACAAGATCTGAGTACTTCTACTTTTACTCAAGTACAAGATCTGAGTACTTCTACTTTTACTCAAGTACAAGATCTGAGTACTTCTACTTTTACTCAAGTACAAGATCTGAGTACTTCTACTTTTACTCAAGAACAAGATCTGAGTACTTCTACTTTTACTCAAGTACAGGATCTGAGTACTTCTACTTTTGTTTACATACGACAATACAGCCGTTGAATATTTGAGCCTTTTAAATGAGAGGATTTCTTTCTTATAAACTAAATATTTCTGATTGTTTAGTCGGAAACTAGACATTTAGAGAGGTCCCATTTGGGGCTGTGAATGTGATGGACACTGTTTGCTGTTTCATCGACTTCATGATGGATCAGAATGAAATGAATCTGTGTTTGCAGCAATGTTTTGTGTAAGAGACTCTCTCTTCACACAGAGGGGACACATGTCTCTTCTACATCAACATGTGTCCCCTCTTCTTCCTGTCTCTTCTACATCAACATGTGTCCCCTCTTCTTCATGTCTCTTCTACATCAACATGTGTCCCCTCTTCTTCATGTCTCTTCTACATCAACATGTGTCCCCTCTTCTTCATGTCTCTTCTACATCAACATGTGTCCCCTCTTCTTCATGTCTCTTCTACATCAACATGTGTCCCCTCTGTGGAAAGAGACTCTGAAAGTTTCAGGAACAAAGATTCTCTCTCTTTTTCTCCTGATCCATTTCTATAAAAACCTGTCTGAAAATGAGCTGATCAGATTTTGGCCACTTTATGATGTCATAACGATGTTTTGGCTTGTGTAACCATTAGCCAATCAGCAACCAAGGTAACCCCCCCCCCCCTTATCACCTGAATCTCCTCCTAGAGCACCATTGGGTTCTTTGTAACCAAATCTCTCTCAGAGGGGCGTGGGGAGGGGCTCCTTATTTTCATCTAAAGTAACAGACAGAGAATCAGCACAGGGCTGAAACAGAGGGGATTATGGGTAATGATCTGTTTGGTGTTTCAGCCAATCAGAGACATGCTCTGGATATATCTGAGACCTGTGATATATTGATGAAGAACAGTATAATAGGGGACCTTTAAATGAAATGAATCTGTGTTTGCAGCGGTGTTTTAAGTCATGGTTATTAAGATGTCCTCTGACCTGACGGGCGTCTCGGTCCGAGGCTCCGTTTCTCTCGGGGATTCTGCAGAGGAGAAGAACAGCTGGACTGAAACTCTGTCAACACCCTGTCACACACACACACACACACACACACACACACACACACACACACACACACACACACACACACACACACACACACACACACACACACACACACACACACACACACACACACACACACACACACACACACACACACACACACACACACACACACACACACACACACACACACACACACACACACACACACACCCGTCTGGGGAGGAACGCTCTGAGCTGTTCATCCTTTAAAGAAAGTGATTTAATAAAAGAAAACAAACTCATTTATTTCTCAGCAGGAAACCGATGGACTGTCCACTCCAAGTAGGGAATGAGTCCTTACCCCAAGTGAAGGAGTTCAAGTATCTCGGGGTCTTGTTCTCGAGTGAGGGAACAATGGAGCGTGAGATGGGCCGGAGAATCGGAGCAGCGGGAGCGGTACTGCAGTCGCTTTACCGCACCGTTGTGACGAAAAGAGAGCTGAGTCAGAAGGCAAAGCTCTCTGTCTACCGGGCCATTTTCCTTCCTACCCTCACCTATGGTCATGAAGGATGGGTCATGACCGAAAGAACGAGATCGCGGATACAAGCGGCCGAGATGGGTTTTCTCCGCAGGGTGGCGGGCGTCTCCCTTAGGGATAAGGTGAGAAGTTCAGTCATACGGGAGGGACTCGGAGTTGAACCGCTCCTCCTTCGCGTCGAAAGGAGCCAGTTGAGGTGGTTCGGGCACCTAGTAAGGATGCCACCTGGGCGCCTCCCTAGGGAGGTGTTCCAGGCACGTCCAGCTGGGAAGAGACCGAGGGGTAGACCTCGGACCAGGAGGAGGGATTATATCTCTTCGCTGGCCTGGGAGCGCCTTGGGATCCCCCAGTCAGAGCTGGTTGATGAGGCCAGGGAAAGGAACGTGTGGGGCTCTCTGCTGGAACTGATACCTCCGCGACCCGACCACGGATAAGCGGGAGAAGATGGATGGATGGATGGGTGGGTGGGTGGATGGATAGATGGATGGATGGATGGATGGATGGATGGATGGATGGATGGATGGATGGATGGATGGATGGATGATAGATGGGTGGATGGATGGATGGATGGATGATAGATGGGTGGGTGGATGGATGGATGGATGGATGATAGATGGATGGATGGGTGGGTGGATGGGTGGGTGGGTGGATGGATGGATGGATGATAGATGGATGGATGGGTGGGTGGATGGATGGATGGATGGGTGGGTGGATGGATGGAGGGATGGATGGATGGGTGGGTGGATGGATGGATGGGTGGGTGGGTGGATGGATGGATGATAGATGGATGATAGATGGATGGATGGATGATGGATGGATGGATGATGGATGATGATGGATGGATGATGGATGGATGATAGATGGATGGATGATAGATGGATGGATGATGGATGGATGATGGATGGATGGATGATGGATGGATGATAGATGGATGGATGATGGATGATAGATGGATGGATGATAGATGGATGGATGGATGATGGATGGATGATGGATGGATGGGTGGATGGATGGATGATAGATGGATGGATGGATGATAGATGGATGGATGATGGATGGATGGGTGGATGGATGGATGATGGATGGGTGGATGATGGACTGATGGATGGGTGGATGGATGGATGATGGATGGATGGGTGGATGGATTATGGATGGATGGATGGGTGGATGGATGGATGATGGATGGATGATGGATGGATGGATGGGTGGATGGATGGATGATGGATGGATGGATGATAGATGGATGGATGATGGATGGATGATAGATGGATGGATGATAGATGGATGGATGGATGATAGATGGATGGATGGATGATAGATGGATGGATGATAGATGGATGGATGGATGATGATGGATGGATGATAGATGGATGGATGATAGATGGATGGATGATGGATGGATTATGGATGGATGGATGGGTGGATGGATGGATGATGGATGGATGGGTGGATGGATGGATGATGATGGATGGATGATGGATGGATGATAGATGGATGGATGATAGATGGATGGGTGGATGGATGGATGATGGATGGATGGATGGGTGGATGGATGGATGATGGATGGATGGATGATGGATGGATGATAGATGGATGGATGGATGATAGATGGATGGATGGATGATAGATGGATGGGTGGATGGATGGATGATGGATGGATGGATGGGTGGATGGATGGATGATGGATGGATGATGGATGGATGATAGATGGATGGATGATGATGGATGGATGGATGGATGATGGATGGATGATGGATGGATGGATGATGGATGGATGGAACTCATTTATTCTGATAATCTCTTTTTAATAAGAACATTAAAAGGGAGGATTTCTTATAACATATATCAAAGACATGTAAGACCATCACACACTGAAACGCACCTGTGTTCTGTGCACCTGAGGAGGAGGGGGGGGCGGGACTTCCTGTTTCTGAGGGATGGCTACTTCCTGTTTGGGGCGGGGCTTCTTCTCTGGCTCCTCCCTCCTCTTCTTGTTGGTCTGGAGAGAAAAATAAAACTTTAATGAGAAAATGTACTCTTTTTTTACATTTCATTACATTTGTTTTAAAGTCTTTGTCATTCATACAGAAATAAGTGTGTGTGTATAAACCTTGTGTGTGTGTGTGTGTGTACCTTGTGTGTGTATGTGTGTATAAACCTTGTATGTGTGTGTGTGTGTATAAACCTTGTATGTGTGTGTGTATAAACCTTGTATGTGTGTGTGTCTGTGTGTGTGTGTGTGTGTGTGCCTTGTGTGTGTACCTTGTGTGTGTGATGCAGGTGTTTCCGGAGGCGGGGCTCTGGGGGCGGGGCTTGACCCAGGAAGCTGCGGCGATATTCTGTTTCCATGGGAACGGGGTGTTTCTTAAAGGGGGGCACAGACCTGCTGCTGTGGAGCACCTGAGGAGGTCAGAGGTCACTTAAATACTTTTTACTGATAAAACTGTGAATAAATGAACGTTTTTCATTTGCACTTTAAACGCTGTAGAGCCTCTCATTCATATCTAAATATATGTATCGCTAATTTCTTCTTTTATCTCATTTCAACCTCTGTTTTACTCTGAAATAATACGTCAAGCTGAAGTCAATTATGTTTTTATATTCTTTTTATTATTATTTATTTAGTTAAATGATCTGTAAACAATGAAGCTGAACTGAAAACAGACAACAAACAAAGGTGAACATCTGAATATGATGTAAAAGATTAAGAAACACACTTTATTTGAATAGAGAGGCGAAGTCCCGCCCTTCTACTTCCGCTCCATGGGACCTTATTTCGGAAAAAGTATGTATTGAAGTCAATGGGGAGAGAAAGATTATCTTTCGACCCCGTTTGAATTGTGCCACGAATTACACATATGATGTTTGTCAATTTAAAAGATAATTTCCATGTCAAAAAAGTCACAGTTTGTCGTAAAACTGTTGAAATATAAGACTATGAAAAATACGCAACTAGAAAGACTACAAATCCCAGAATCCCGGTCCCGCATGCTGGCTCTAACGGAACCGACTAACTCCCCTTGTGTGTGTACAGCTCTCAACATGCCCAGACTTGGAGTGATTTTCACCTCTTTTAATACTTTCCGCCTCATTCTGAAAGAAAGAAGTGAAATGTGCCAACGTGACGGCCGTCTTGGTGTTGGTGCGAGACGGGAGATGTAGTTCATTGAGCGGTTTCACACAAAAAAAGTGTTACTTCACAGTTTTACGACACATTAGATTTTTATTCTTTTGACTTGCAAAATTATCTTTTAAATTGACAAACATCATATGTGTAATTCATGGCACAATTCAAACGGGATCGAAAGATAATCTTTCTCTCTCCATTGACTTCAATACATACTTTCTCCGAAATAAGGTCCCATGGAGCTCCCCCGGAAAGGGAGGGACTTCGCCTCTCTATAGCACAAGTTAATATGAATCAAAAGCAGAGAGACATGATATAAACAACTAAACAACCAGCAGTCTACCTCCACCTAGTGGACGGGCAGCTGAACTACATGTATTACAATAATAATATTAACAGTAATAATAATGAATTAAATGTATACAGCTCACCTAAAAGAAGTACTTAATATAAAAAGGAGAAACACTCCTACATTAAAACGGGTCAAATCACGCCAAAGAACCATCTGATTAAAGCGGGATAAATACAGGTGTTTTGTCTCACTACCGGACAGCAATTCAATCCAAAGCTTTATTTATAGTGTACCTGTTGTGCGGTCAGTATTGGCGAAGCAGCAGCAGATTTCTTCCAGCTGAACTGTCTGTGGTACTCTGACCTCTGACCTCCGGACCGAAGCCCCGCCCTCCACCGCAGAGCGTGATTCCCCTGCGATATATTTAAATAAACTTTAAGACAGAGATATACCTGTGGTGGAGGTGGACAGAGACATGTCACTTTGAATACTGTGTTTGTTTATTTAAAGAAGCATCCTTAGTTCTAGTATGTTGTTCTTTATACATACTCCCAATATAATAACTTACCATAATGTCAAACATCACTGTTATGCTAAAGATACACAACTTAGGTTTATCTAAACAACCACAGTTATTTAAATCAAGTTTTACCTGACGGGTAATAAAAAAAGGCAGAAATTATGATTTGTATTGGGTTTTAATTTGGGTAAACTCTACTAATATCATTGCAAATGTTTCGTTATATTGTGCTCAAACTGTTAGTATGTTTATTTTCATCCTTTAAGGTCTTTGGGCTGTAGTTTTTGCTTAAAGTGTGCTTTTGTTATTCATTTTAGATTTTAGCTCACCTCATTCGCTGCTGGCTGCTGTCCATCAGGTTGGCTCAGCTGTGATTGGCTGTCAGGCTTTAGGGGGCGGGGCTTCGCTGAGAAAAACATAACAAAAGCGGAAAATCAAAGGACTAAAGATGGACAAAGCACTTTAAATGTAAGATAATGAAAGCAGAGAGATGTGTTGAGTATTTACCAGGTTTTTCAGCTGGTTCTGGTTCTCCTGGAGGCCCAGGGTCAGCTCCAGGAGGGTGGGGGGGCTCCTTCCTGTGGGCAGAGCGACTCCTGGATGCTGGTGAAACAGAAGGAAGAAATTGAGAGAACACCCTGTTATCTTAGTGTGAAAAGTGCGAATAAACGCTGAGAAAAACGCCTGAAACCTTTGAGATAATTATGTGAGAAATGTCTGAAAAAGATTCTGAAAAATGTGGAAAAACAAACCATATTTTTTCTCGAAATAATGTCAGAAATCTGACTTTACCTACGGAGAATAATAACGTTTTGTTTTTTTACCTAAACATGTTTCATGCTTTATATAATTCTCACATAAGTATTTTGGATCCTGTTGTAATTTTGACTTTGTATTTTAATTATCCAGAATATTGTATATTGTTTTGTTTATATTTGATATAATATCTTTTCATTTTATTTGTAATTGTTAATTCCCTTTTCCACTTTTTTAAGTATTTTAGGTAAAGTCTGAACACACTTCTGTGATGAAAGAATTTCCCAAACTGGGATCAATAAAGTAAGTATCTACCTATCTATCTACCTATCTACCTATCCATCT
>CM062283.1:3158832-3201332 GCA_031216635.1 Dissostichus eleginoides | reverse complement strand
AGGCCTCCTACCAGCAGGGGGCGCTGTTTTGTGATTCTGTGGAGGATCTGGAGGGCAGAGCAGAGAGCCGCAGGACTGAGTGAACCTCCTCCTGCTCTGGAAACACGGCTCTCTGCAGATACCTGAGATGAAGAAAATTAATATATAATATAAAATAAACCTAAATAATATATAGAAAAAATATGTATAATAATAATTTAAAAAAAGGAAAATAAAACAAAGATAATCATTTTAAAGTGTAGAGTGTTTAAGAGGACAACATTGTACCAAGTCCAATCCTCAGTAAGTAATGATAATTAAAACCTGTTCTGCTCTCGTACAGTTGAAACAGGACCCGGTCCAGTTCTGGTTTCAGGGATCTTACCCATCTGGTCTGAGCGCAGGCCGGCCAATGGGACGCAGCGCTGAGGAGAAGAACCTCTGGGGCGGGACGTCCTGTAGCTCTTCTGGTATTCACTTCTACACTGACACACACACATGCACAAACAAACACATACAGACATACACACTTCTTTGACTGTGTTTATGTATGCCCATATACACCAAGGCCAAATCCTCATGTGTAAACCTACTTGGTAATAAACCTGTTTGATTCTGTTTCTAGTGATCCCCCCATTAGTGGTTGTAACAGTGAATAGCTGTGTTCGTGATGTCAGGGGAATGTCACTCTGACAGGATTACCTGGATTAGCTAAACAGATTAAATCTCATTAATCCTGACTGCAGCATCCTGCAGGGTCCAGAGCTACATCTTTATCAGAGGGGTAAAGTAACTAAGTACTGTACTTAAATACAATTCTGAAGTACTTGTACTTTACTTGATTATTCACATTTTATGCTGTTTTGTGCATACAGTATACTCCACTACAGTTCAGAGGTTAATCATGTACTTTTACTCCACTGCATGTATTTAATACCTTTAGTTATTTCACAGATCTGGATGAATGATGTGAAATATAACCAAGTGTTAAATCAGACTTTAGTTCCACCTGGAGTAAATCCACAAGCTACCCTGCAGTATACAAAGTCATTCAAACTAGCTGCTCCTTTACCAGCTTTGAGAACACTTTCATGATCAATCATTATAAAACATATCATATATATTATTCTGAAATGGACCAATCTGCACAATCACTACTTTTACTGTTGCTACTTTCACTATATTTTGATGATAATACTTTTCTACTTTTACTTGAGGAACATTTTGAATGTAGGACTTTTACTGTAACAGAGTATTCCTACACTCTGGTACTTCTACTTTTACTCAAGAACAAGACCTGAGTACTTCTACTTTTACTCAAGTACAAGATCTGCGTACTTCTACTTTTACTCAAGTACAAGATCTGAGTACCTCTACTTTTACTCAAGTACAAGATCTGCGTACTTCTACTTTTACTCAAGAACAAGATCTGAGTACTTCTACTTTTACTCAAGTACAAGATCTGAGTACTTCTACTTTTACTCAAGTACAAGATCTGAGTACTTCTACTTTTACTCAAGAACAAGATCTGAGTACCTCTACTTTTACTCAAGTACAAGATCTGAGTACTTCTACTTTTACTCAAGAACAAGATCTGAGTACTTCTACTTTTACTCAAGTACAAGATCTGAGTACTTCTACTTTTACTACAAGATCTGAGTACTTCTACTTTTACTCAAGTACAAGATCTGAGTACTTCTACTTTTACTACAAGACCTGAGTACTTCTACTTTTACTACAAGACCTGAGTACTTCTACTTTTACTACAAGATCTGTGTACTTCTACTTTTACTCAAGTACAAAATCTGAGTACTTCTACTTTTACTCAAGTACAAGACCTGAGTACTTCTACTTGTACTCAAGTACAAGATCTGAGTACTTATCCCACCTGTGATCTTTAAACTAGTTCATGATTGATGCAGTTACAGAGCTAGGTGGCTAGGTTAGCATCTTTACATATAAAGTCAATGGTTAGCATCCGTTTGTTTGGCTAACCATGCTAACGATGCTAATACACCTGTTGCTAATTACCTTAAAGCGGACGGTCATCTCGCGCTTATCGGCCACAAAACCCCGCGAGGACTCACTCCTTAGTCATAGCGCTCATTTACACTTTGCTAACTAGCTGGTTGACATCGTATAACTAGTTAACAACGTTACTAGTTGACCAGCAGCTGCTAACTAGCTGCTCCTCAGCTTTAGTTACAGGGTCGTCGTTGCCATGACAGCTTAGAAGCGTCTGACGTAAGCGCGTTGACAACAGACATCAGCGGTGATGTAGGTCAACAGAGCGTGACGTCTTATTATACATCCACGAGCGTGACCCCTCAAAAACATATATTATAATGACTAATAATAATAATAATAATTAACTTTCAAAGAAATATGTTGTTGTAATAATAATTTATTTGTAATAATGAGCACTACAAAATAACGTTATAATAATAGTATAAAGGACCTCTTACAAATAAAATAATAATGATAACAATAATAAAAACCTCTCAAACTATTATAATTATTATTTTTAATTACGATAATTACTAAACAAATTCATAATGGCACTATATTTTATCTTGAGTAATTATGACCATTTAAAAAATATATTTTAACGGCACCTCGAAAAAATTGTACGATAAATCTTGATTCATCCAACTGTTCTTATCGTCTATTTACATATGTATTTATCCTTACATTATACCCATACTAAATGAAATATATAATACTGTACATTGACACATGTAATCATGTTGCTCTCACACAGAAACAGGTGTTGTTTTATGTATGAAGGTGTGTGCACATTGATCCAGAATGACTGCACACCACAGGTTGCTGTTACAAAATTGCACCACTTTTATTCATTTAAGGCTTTTTAGTTTTTACTTTACATTTGGCTTTACCCCCCCTCCTTTATCTCCCCCCTCACTGCTGCTGTGGGTTTTGCACTGGGACAAAACCAGTTCAGAATTTCAATTTCCATAACAGTTTTTAAAACCCAACAACAGCTGAAAAAAGGGACCAGGATTCAGCCGAATAAAAACGGGGATTTTTTTTTTTTTAACCGGATGCTCGACGCTGAACTGGATCCTTTTACATTTCACTGGTCATCATGCCACACAGAGAAGAAAGAAGAAGCAGGTTTATTTCAGTAAACGTAAAATAATTTCTTCTTTAGATTTCAGTTTGCTTTCGGCTGCGCTCGCGCTCGTCATTCAGGGCGACTTATGTTCAGTTTAATCTCAGAGTTAGGTCCAGGGTGTGTGTTCAGCCTAGCTTAGCACAAAGAGTGGAAACAGAGGGAAACTGCTAGCCTAGCGCTTTAAAAAGTGGGTACAAATATGGCTCAATTAATCGCAGATGTTAAGGCCTCTGTATGCTTCAAAGTAAGTGGGTTTCTTTTCTGCTTTTGACGATCTTTCATGATTTTCCAAATGCCATCCAACCAACTTTATGCAGTAATAGTGGGAGTTGAAGAAGAAGGACGACCTTTAACTGCTCTTACAAGGCGTTGGGTATTCAGAAGAAGCTCCATCAAAGACTAGAACACGTTTTATAACTGGGTGGGAGTGGGGAAAGTTGTACTCAAATACACTGTTTGTCCTTCTCTGCTTTTAAAAGTAAGACAGACAATCAAACAAGCATCACATTTTGCAGACTACCATGAATTGTCCCATGCAGAAGAACACTTTTCCTACATTTAGTTAGTTAAACGTTCTTTTTTTGAAGCATAACTGAGACCTTTAGATCTGACAACTGTCTATAAAGAAAAACTACAGCCCCAGAAGTCGCACGAAATGTCGAGTGCTACCGCAGCCTTTGACTCTGGAAGTGAGAAACGTCTGCCTGAAGCTGCGGCTATGGAAACGTTGACTTTTCTGCTTGCTAGCATCGCCACGTTTTAATTCTCGTATACGTGGTGATCGCCTGCATAAAGACGTCTCTCTCGAAGCCTCTGCTCAGCATGCAAACTGAGATTCAGCCCCTCCTGGAGGAAACACATTAACATGCTACATGAAGTACTGCAGGAGAACCAGAATACTGAGTAGTACTCGCGATACAGCAGTACTCACAGAGGTCCAACACGCTGTCAGATGACCATTCTCACATTTAAAAAAACAAAGGATTCAAAAGGCTTCCTGTGTCTCGGCTGCGTCACAGGCCACGCCCCCTGAATACATGTGGGGGCGGGGCTTCAGCGTTAAGCCCAACCTCCTACGGTCAGTCAAATGCCGTGATAACGTTAAAGAGTAACACTGAGATTATAAGGTGTTTAACTGATGGGAATATTGGCCACATTTCCATTACTTAACTTGAATATTGCTGTATCAAAACTGCATCATTTTATAAAACTTGCTCAGTTACGCTGAAATGTTTTTACGCAACTTGAGGCGTTTTTTTTGCCTTTTTAAAATAGTTAATGCCCTAAATGGGATATGCAAAAGGCTTAGATGCGAAAGTTCGGATTTAGCCAACTACCAACAAATTCAGTCTTCTTGGATTTTACCATAACGTGGAAAAATATGTCCGATAGTAGCTGACATGAAAGAGTAATTGAAATATATATCATCACGCAAACGTCTGACAAAACTACTATTTGTGTAGCAGAGTTTTTTCACTGCTACACAGACGATGAAAACTAAGCACATTTTCATATATTTTCTTTGCAAAAATGAAATTTGAAAGAAAACGCGACAATCCATTTGACGGCAGCACTCAATGCTAACGCTATAGCATGTTAGCTTTGGGCTACAACGCAGGGTTTGCTTAAGTGCTAGCATGAAATACTCAACTTGACAATGCGGGCGTGCAGGAATATGAAGGAACAACTTTTTCGGTCATGTTTGATCCTCCATAGATGGATATTTAAATATATCCCCATCAGTTAAAGGACGTTATGAAGAATAACTCCGTGTTTCCCTCTCAGACGTGTTAATAACATTAATAATCAGGTAATAATGATGGTTAATAATACTCTATAACACCCTCCCCATTCCCCTGGGTCAAAAAAGTTAATCACAGAAAATGGCGTGGTTCATAGTTGTTATTTAGCACACATACACACAGAAACCACACACTCAAACAAATTCACAAACACACTCACATACACGCACACACACACAAACAGGACCAGTGTGAGTCTGCTGTCTGAAGGCAACATGTCCGCCCTGAGCAGCAGATCCAGAGTCAGCTCACCACGCTGCTACGCTAACAAGCTAGGACTCAGACACTATTATATTAGTGGCGTTGTTAGCATCCCCTACAACAATCACATTAGCATTTGCTGTTCTTACATTTTGCCTCAAAATGTTCAAGTTTCATTGTTGATGTTTTGAAACTCAATACTTTTCCTCACTGACATGCTAACTAGCCAAGCTACCATTAATTTAATAATGCTAACACCACATACATAGTTTTTTCTCACAATATTTGAAATACATTTGAATAGCTGCAATGCTAACAAAGTAACCTAAAGCCATCCAGTAAGTTCACAGTCATTTCTTAAAGAAGACGATGCTAAATAAAGCTAATACTTCACGAACTGTGTGTTAGAACAACTAGCATTCCCTCCGAAAACATGCATTTAAGTTGCTTCTGGAACTGATATCTAGTCATTAGCAAAGCTCTTGATTTAACTCGTTATTGGCATCGTTAATGGGCTAGAATTAATTGGAAATATCGGCAAAAAAAACAACAATTGCGTACAACTGAAGTTAGCATTTTATCTTAATTTTGGCAACTCTCCTGTAACTGTCGGCTAAAACTCACGTTAGCTTGATGCTACTAGCGCGGTGAGCTAACCACATGACCTGCTGCACACCCCCCCCCCTTCCCACCCACTCCCCCAAAAATAAAAAACATTAAATGACTTTTATATCTTTTTCACACAGAATAATAACCACTTTAGTAATAACAGTAATCACTGAATGGATCCACAGGTTCGACTGCTGGAAGTAAAAAGGAGAAAAAGAAACATTTAAAAAGTAGAAAGCAAGAGGCCACTCCCCCAGCAGAGAGCATCATGGGAACCGTAGTTTAAATCCGGGCAGTTGGTTTTTGGACAGCCTCTTTATTTCCTGTCGAGTCATCATCTTCATCTTCAACATGGCCGCCACCGCAATCCTTTGATGTTTGGTTTCAATGTTTCCAAGGCAACAGTCAGTTGGACTGTGTGGTTCTGAATGGGAGGGGGGGGGGGGGTCGTCATGGGAACAGAGGTCAGAGATGGCGCATGGTGAAGATGTCATGGTTGTGTGAAAGGGGCGTGGCCAGCTGGAAGATGCCCTGTGATTGGTTGGTTGGTTGGTTGTCGGTCAGGTGAGCAGAAAACTGGAAGGAAAAAAATCAAAATGTTAAAAATTATATATATATTTTTTTTAAATGTGTCTAATGGAGAGATTTTAGAGAGTCACATTTAAGCACTTTTAAGGTAAATAAACAAAATTGTACCACATTCTATATTTTGATCATGATAATAGAAAAACAATTTGACAATGGGACGTCATTTCAAAAACCTTTGGTTTACATTAGAGCTGAACAACATTACCTGTCATTAGAGAAGTTGACAGGTGGACTTTTTGCGAGTTTTCCCTTGAACTGGACTCTTCCTGTTGATCTGTCGCACCAGGTCGTAGAAGATCTACACACACACACACACACACACGCACACACACACACAAGCACACAGACACACACACACACACACACACACACACAGTATTTAAAGTTAGTTACAACCACTTTCTCCACAACTTGTTGACTACTTGACACTGGGTAGTTGTTCACCTCGTTGACGTTGATCTTGCTCTTGGCTGAGGTCTCCAGGAAGGCGCAGGAGTTCCACTGCCGGGCGAGGCCCGAGCCCGAGTCTTTGCCCACGACTCGCTCCACCTCAGGTCACACTTATTCCCCACCAGGATCATCGGCACCTGAAGCACACACACGCACACACAGTACTTAAATATCCAGATTCATGTATTCGTATTTATAAGAAGAGCTGTTAACTGTAATGCTATATCGCTTTTATGGAGCGTACCATTTTGTTTCAGTGCTCCTTTATGAAGTTTATCTGATATAAAGCTTTGCAAAAAACTGTTATTTCTGAACGTATTGGTAAGAAACTGTTAAAAAAACGGAGCCCAGTCTGCTCTGATTAGCTGACCGGCTCTGTTGTGATTGGTCAACCGCTTAGAGATGTCCCGCCCTTTAGCCTATCACGTACAATGTGTTGGAGCGCTAGCCAATAGGAGCGTGAGTATTCCAAAGTGATGTCACTATACTCAGGAAGTAAACAAAGGAGTCTAATGGAGGTGTTTCAGTGTGTGTGATATTGTCTTTCTTTCCATGATTGCATTGTGCCAGGTTACAAGAAGTGTGTTTGCCGTACACTCAGTGCTTGAATTGGAATAAAAAATAAAAAATCAGAAGTCACGGTACTGCGTACCGGTGAGTACCGGCCCAATTCAAGCACTGCGTACACTGTGTACACCATCTCTATTAACTATGTTGTGGAGTGTGTGTGTGTGTGGGTGTGTGTGTGTGTGTGTGTGTCTCACGTCCTCCGTGTCCTTCACTCTCAGGATCTGCTCCCTCAGGTCCTGCAGGTCGTTGAAAGTGGACTGAGCCGTGATGGAGTAAACCAGAGCGAAGCCCTGACCGTTCTTCATGTAGAGGTCACGCATCGCTGTGAACTGCTCCTGAAGACAGACAGGCAGACAGACAGGTTAGAGAGACACAGACACACACACGAACAAACACTCAGACAGACAGGCAGGCAGACAGACAGGTTAGAGAGAGACACACACAAACACTCAGACAGACAGGCAGGCAGACAGACAGGTTAGAGAGACACAGACACACACACAAACACTCAGACAGACAGGCAAGCAGACAGACAGGTTAGAGAGACACAGACACACACACACAGACAGACAGACAGACAGACAGACGGCAGGGAGACAGGTACATACGGGCAATGTATGCTTTTTCTTCTAGGAAATGTGAGTATATAAACTAGAAAAAGTAAGAAAGGGGAGGAAGACACACACACACACAGAGACACACACACACACACACTAAGAGACACACACACACACACTAAGAGACACACACACACACACACACTAAGACACACACACACACTAAGAGACACACACACACAGACACACACACACACACACTAAGAGACACACACACACACACAGAGACACACACACACACACAGAGACACACACACACACACAGAGACACACACACACACACACACTAAGAGACACACACACACACACACTAAGAGACACATACACACAGACACACACACACACTAAGAGACACACACACACACACAGAGACCCCATTTACACGGGAACGTTTGCGTTTACGCACCGTATGCGTTTTCAAAAAAGTCTTCCGTTCACACGAGACCGCTGGAAACGCTGGAAACGCTGTAGTACATATGCCAGGCCTGTAAGTGGCGCTGCTGCCGCCACAAAATACACCAAAAGCAGCGAAGAAGACCCCGGAGCATGGTTGCCATGGTTGCCCTTCTGTTTATTCTCCGCGGTGGACGGCATGTGCTCCTGCTCTCTCCGGTAGTCCACCAGCAGATGAGAAACACCCACCTCTCCGCCTCTTCCAAGGGACGAGGGGACCGTACGGCAGAGTTTCCGTTAAAAAAAAGAATTCGCCGGTCAACATCTCCGTTAAAGTTTAAATCTTCCGTACAAAATTAGAAAAGTGCCGGTCAGAGGTCTTCTTTGATATTTATTGAGCTTTAAAACAAATTGATAACGACTCTATATAATAATATAAGAAAAATAAACGGAGCCTCTCTTTTCCTCCCCCTCTTCTGAGAGCCCAGCAGCTGATCTCTGAGCAGGAGACGTGGGGGAGGGAGGCGGGGCTATTTCATCGTTATCAGAAAATGATCGTATAGAGGCGTACAGACGGATCCGTTTGACCCCCCAGAGCGTTCCGTTTGCAGATCTATCCACCTTGGGACCCGTTAACGTTTGCGGGGTCCGTTTCTATCGTTTTGTTACGGCCTCGTGTAAACGAAAGGGCTATACGCAAGAGAAACTATGCGGATACAACCCGTTTCGTCCTCGTGTAAACGGGGTCACAGAGACACACACACACAGAGAGACACACACACACACACACACACACACACACACACACACACACACTTACTGTTCCTGCTGTATCCAGGATCTCTAACATACACTGCTGTCCGTCCACCTCCACTTGCTGGAAAACAGAAAGAGACAAAAACATTAAAAACTAAATATTTTATAAAATGTCACAATGAATGTCTGCAATTTGTTAAAATGTTTTCCCTTATTATCTAATATTTTCTCAAATAACTCAAGATCATAATTTGTTTTTTACAAAATCGATGTTATATTTTTTCGAAATTCACAATATGATTTTGTCTAACCAGATATTCACAACACAGCTCTTTTTTCCCATCAGCCCCTGGGACCTACTTCCTGTCTCACCTCCCATTCAGAGAGACAGACAGACAGGTGTATTAGAGCTGTCTTACCTTCCTGTAGGAATCCTCTATCGTCGGGTCGTATTTCTCCACAAAAATCCCCTGAACAAACTGAACCGTCTGCAGAGAGAGAGAGAGAGAGACAGGAAGTGAGACAGTTAGAGGGTGAGACAGTTAGACAGTGAGACAGACAGTCAGAGAGTGAGACCGACAGTCAGAGAGTGAGACAGTTAGAGAGTGAGACAGAGGAAGTAGGGCAGTGGTGTTAATGGCTCTCTGTTCGGTTTCATTGGGAGTCGCTAGATTGGAAATAATGTGACACACTGACACGTCTCCATTATCTCATCTGAAGCTCCTCATTGTAGTGAGAGTGTGTGTGTGTGTGTGTGTGTGTGTGTGTGTGTGTGTGTGTGTGTGTGTGTGTGTGTGATTCACAGAGAAACAAAGTGACTTCAGTCTGTATCCGCTTATCGTCCCATAGGGGGTTTTTGAGTATAAAAAAAGTTCTAATTTTGCAACCAATAAGAGCGTCTGTAGTTGTTCTGTTGTGTCGAATATTTGCATATAAAGTTTACACTACTTTAACGATCTTTTATATTCTTTATTTATATTTTCTTGTGTATATTTATTACAGTATTCAGGACTTTTTCTAAACTGGGTAACAGGCAGTCTGCGCCCTCAAACCAAAATGTTAACGTGATGCCAGAAAACTATATTTCTGTTCCTCAAAAACGGTGTAATTCCTCCAGAAATGTGAGAATCAAACCGAGCGTCAGACGGCAGAGACAGCTTGGTTTTCACGGAGAATCATTATGGGATGGATGTCCGGTGGCTGACACTGAAACTGAGATTGCTGAGTTTCTTTTACTGTCCTTTCTTCTGAAGAGGAAGTGAAGAAACCTCTTGATTGATTTGTTGTTTGAGGTGTGAAATGTGGCAGCATGACTCAGCTGTCATTTTGGGGAAGTTAGCGCCCTGTTAATATATCCTTCTAGAAAAACCCTTGAGATGCTGTGTGTTCGAGAAGAATAAACAAGGGAGAGGCAATACAACAAATATGCTTTTTTTTGGTATACTGTTTGTTTCATATTAATATAATGTACTCATCAGTCTTACAGATTTTATATCATTCAAAATATGTTTGACTAGAAAAACCCCTGAAATGTATATATATATATATATGAATGAATATTTATATAGTATTTGTTCTCATTCTTAGTGTCTTTTTCACCTACTTTTCACTGCTTTCCTCCTGAAGAAGTGATAATGAACGCTTTGTATTTAACAAAAACAATAACCCAATAAAAACACACGGACTTATATGCAAAGATGTATATACAGTATATATTAATATTAATATCTGTATAGTATTTGTTCTTATTGTATTTTCCATTTGCCGGATGCAAGTTTGGGTCTGAAGTCTTCTACATATTTGACACATCAAATCGTTGTCACTTAACAGAGGGAATATATTAAAGGTCTCCTATCATCCTCTTCTTCATCAATATATTCCAGGTCTCAAATATATCCAGAACCTGTCTCTGATTGGCTGAAACACCAAACAGATCATTGCAGCATTACCCATAATCCCCTCTGTTTCAGCCCTGTTTCCAGGGTGCTGATTCTCTGTCTGTTACTTTAGATGAAAATAAGGAGCCCCTCCCCACGCCCCTCTGAGAGAGATTTGGTTAAAAGAACACAATGGTGCTCTAGGAGGAGATTCAGTGATAAGGGGGGGGGGGGTTACCTTGGTTGTGATTGGCTAATGGTTACACAAGACAAAACATCGTTATGACATCATAAAGTGGCCAAAATCTGATCAGCTCATTTTCAGACAGGTTTTTATAGAAATGGATCAGGACAAAAAGAGAGAGAATCTTTGTTCCTGAAACTTTCAGAGTCTCTTTCCACAGAGGGGACACATGTTGATGTAGAAGAGACATGAAGAAGAGGGGACACATGTTGATGTAGAAGAGACATGAAGAAGAGGGGACACATGTTGATGTAGAAGAGACATGAAGAAGAGGGGACACATGTTGATGTAGAAGAGACATGAAGAAGAGGGGACACATGTTGATGTAGAAGAGACATGAAGAAGAGGGGACACATGTTGATTAGAAGAGACATGAAGAAGAGGGGACACATGTTGATGTAGAAGAGAGATGAAGAAGAGGGGACACATGTTGATGTAGAGAGACATGAAGAAGAGGGGACACATGTGATGTAGAAGAGACATGAAGAAAAGGGGACACATGTTGATGTAGAAGAGACATGAAGAAGAGGGGACACATGGTGATGTAGAAGAGAGATGAAGAAAGGGGACACATGTTGATGTAGAAGAGACATGAAGAAGAGGGGACACATGTTGATGTAGAAGAGACATGAAGAAGAGGGGACACATGTTGATGTAGAAGAGACATGAAGAAGAGGGGACACATGGTGATGTAGAAGAGACATGAAGAAGAGAGGACACATGTTGATGTAGAAGAGACATGAAGAAGAGAGGACACATGTTGATGTAGAAGAGACATGAAGAAGAGGGGACACATGGTGATGTAGAAGAGACATGAAGAAGAGAGGACACATGTTGATTTAGAAGAGACATGAAGAAGAGGATTTTGCATCATAGGTCCCCTTTAATGTATTCTTATTTGTGTACCAAATGTCTGTGTTTTTGTTTGTATATACATATGAAGAGTACATGTATTGAAGTATATACAGTTTAGTGTAATAACTCACCAGCGCTGACTTCCCGACGCCTCCTGATCCCAACACCACCAGTTTGTATTCACGCATCCTGACTGTCTGTCTGCTGAGAGAGAGACAGGAGGACAGACAGGTTATTCATGTGTAGAAAACATGTCTCTACTGTCAGAGACACAAAGTGAAAACAGAAGACACACAATTCCTGAGAGCTTAAAGAAAACTGGATATTTTTGCAGCGTCAGGAATTATTCTCACAGAGCAGCGTTACAATAACACACCTGGAGCTGTAAAGCCATCCGTTACAAACACACACACACACACACGATCATTTCCTGTCTTACACTAAAAGGTCATAATTACCCAGCATGCATCAGGCTGCGTGTGTGTTCATTGAAAACAGTGTGAGGTCATGTGATCACACACAGCTGGTGGTGATGTCACGACTGTGGAATCTTTCCTGGTTACTGTCGCTATGCGCCTGCATATGTATGTGTGTGTATGTGTGCGTGTGTGTCTGTGTCTGTTTGCATACCAGTCATGCCTCACTGCGTGTTTTTCATGGCAGCAACAAGAAGCAACATGACACACACACACACACACACACACTTCAAATGTTCTCTTAATACTGGTCTGCAAAGGTTACCATGGTAATGAGATAAGTGTGTGTGTGTCTAACCACTATTTATACAGTGTGTTTTTGTTTACCCAGAATCCTCGGTTTTATCAGTGAGCGATCTGATCTTACTGTTTGTATTCCTAAGTGGAACAAGGGACTTTTATTTGGAAAATATGTCTTAACTTCCTTCCTTAAGTGTCGTTTACTCCATTTTATGTTATAGGAAAATATTTTTCACTACATTTATTACATGTGCAGTTCTTATTTGTCCTGTTTGTTTGTTGTTGTTCTACAGGGGAAAACAATCGGAACAAATAAATCATTTTTTATAATTTAGTATTTTTCACAGATATTTTCCTCAACAGCTACTTTTTACAGAACTTCTCAAAGTGAAATCCTGCTGTTGAGCACGGTGGAGTTTAATCTGTCCAGGTGTCAGTGAACGCATCAGGAGAGGTGCATTTTAGGGCCTGGAGGTCTGAACGCTTCCCACAAGTCAGGACGAGTTCAAGGAATCGCAGGAAGTCACAAACTGAAGCAGAAAGGGAAAAATGAAACCTCCTCCTGAGAGAATCTGGATATTCCCTCACAGCTCATGAACTCAACCAATAATGACTCACAGTCAAAGTCAAGATGAATGTAAAAGAGGCCCACTTCTGCTTTTCATGGTGTTCCCTCTCCTGTAGTGTGCTCTATAGGGTTTTAGTGCATGTCAATGGTCTGAAAAGGCGAAAATCCCAAAGTTCCGGAACACAGTGACATCACTTTGGAAACCTCACACTCCTATTGGCTAGCGCTCCAACACATTGTACGTGATAGGCTAAGGGGCGGGAGATCTCTAAGCAGGTTGACCAATCACAACAGAGCCGGCCAGCGAACCAATCAGAGCAGACTGGGCTCTGGTTTCAGACAGAGGGTGAAAAGAGGTGCTGCAGCACAGCTTTAAAGCATGGAGACATGTCCCAGTAGAGACACTACATACTGATATACACCTGAACATCAGCAGGAGAGGACTCTTTAAAGTAGAGACACTAAATACTGATATACACCTGAACATCAGCAGGAGAGGACTCTTTAAAGTAGAGACACTACATACTGATATACACCTGAACATCAGCAGGAGAGGACTCTTTAAAGTAGAGACACTAAATACTGATATACCTGAACATCAGCAGGAGAGGACTCTTTAAAGTAGAGACACTACATACTGATATACACCTGAACATCAGCAGGAGAGGACTCTTTAAAGTAGAGACACTAAATACTGATATACACCTGAACATCAGCAGGAGAGGACTCTTTAAAGTAGAGACACTACATACTGATATACACCTGAACATCATCAGGAGAGGACTCTTTAAAGTAGAGACACTACATACTGATATACACCTGAACATCAGCAGGAGAGGACTCTTTAAAGTAGAGACACTACATACTGATATACACCTGAACATCAGCAGGAGGGACTCTTTAAAGTAGAGACACTACATACTGATATACACCTGAACATCAGCAGGAGAGGACTCTTTAAAGTAGAGACACTACATACTGATATACACCTGAACATCAGCAGGAGAGGACTCTTTAAAGTAGAGACACTACATACTGATATACACCTGAACATCAGCAGGAGAGGACTCTTTAAAGTAGAGACACTACATATGATATACACCTGAACATCAGCAGGAGAGGACTCTTTAAAGTAGAGACACTACATTCTGATATACACCTGAACATCAGCAGGAGAGGACTCTTTAAAGTAGAGACACTACATACTGATATACACCTGAACATCAGCAGGAGAGGATCTTTAAAGTAGAGAACTACATACTGATAAACACCTGAACATCAGCGCAGAGAGGACTCTTTAAAGTAGAGACACTACATACTGATAAACACCTGAACATCAGCAGAAGAGGACTCTTTAAAGTAGAGACACTACATACTGATATACACCTGAACATCAGCAGGAGAGGACTCTTTAAAGTAGAGACACTACATACTGATATACACCTGAACATCAGCAGGAGAGGACTCTTTAAAGTAGAGACACTACACTGACTGAACTTTAATGGATCTAATAGTTTAAATATAAGCAAATTGTGTGAAACTAAAACTTGACATTAAATATGGCAAATAATGGGCCTAATTTTCAAAATAAGATACATGCACAACATGATTGATTAGTCAGATGTAGAAGAACATTTATTAGCAACAATGCCAAAATATTCTCTGTTAATATAATTTTGAATTTGACTATTTTCTGCTTTTGTTTGACATGAAGGAAAGCTGAATATTTTAGGGTTTTAGAAAAAGTGTTCACACAAAACAAGACCTTTTAGGAAGTCATCTTGGCTCTTTTATTGGTTTTGGGATATATCATGGACTAAAAAAGCAGTCAGGGTAATAAAGATGTCAATACATGTTGAACAAATAACCCATTAATCAACTTGTTTCCAAACGAGACAGAAAACAGGGTGTTTGTTTCACACATCCCTCCACCCTGACGATATATATAGATATAGATATATATTTCAGCGGTGTGAAATGACGCCCGCATGAATAAAAGCGTAGTTATAACACGGCAAAAATATTGTCATTACTGATACGCAGTTTGGTGATACCAGGCTGAATGCACACGTTGAAAAAAAATAAGACTTAACATAAATGAGTGCATGTGAAATAAGGAATAAAACAGACAAAGAGGTCCAACATTGACAGTAAGTGCAAATGATGAAATGAGTGCAAACAGGGATGCAGTCAATATATAAGCATAGTAATACATATGTACATACAGGATGTCTAAACTGTTTGTAAAAGTATTTAAAAAAAGATCAAGTCTGTAGTGTTGCTTTCTCCAACAGGCACCAAATGCAGCATGATGTTTTAATCTACTAAAGTAAAGTTGTTGGACAAAGATGGACACACACACACACACACACACACACACACAGATCCCTGAGTCAACCAGAACTAGGTGGGGCCTGTCAATACTGTGTGTGTGTGTGTGTGTGTGTTGGGTGTGTGTGTGTGTGTGCGTGCGTGCGTGCGTGCGTGCGTGTGAGAGAGTGTGTGTTGCTGACAGTACAACAGCAGAGGAATAAAACCAAGCCTTGTCTTTACACTACAGTCAGACAGACAGACAGACAGACAGACAGACAGACAGGCCTAGAGAAAGAGAGACAGACAGGTTCCTCCAAACTCCTCATTGTGCAATAAGTTACTTCCTCTCTCTCTCTCTCTTTTTTTTTCTTCTTTCCTCCAGCAGATCAGCGGGAGCTCCGCAGCTCTGTATCCGCCTCAGAACGCTCCCTCCCCGGACACCTCGGGCGCCAGGCCCCGCTGCCCCGCTGGAGGAAAGAGACCAACTGCCGAGATGGAACGTTCCGATTTTTTGAACGGCGGGCAGGAGAAACAATCCGCCGCCATGTTCGAACCTCCACTGTCTGTCTGTCTGTGAATCGGTTAATATTAACAGTATTATGATTAACGGAGCTCCTGTCTGTCTGCCTGTCTGTCCGCCGGTCGCTTCCGCAAACCCAGCCCCGTTCGGCCGGGACTCGAACCCGCACCCCGCCTGACTCTCTGCTCCCGGGTTAGAGATACACATGCTTAATGAAGGGAAGATATAAAGGGGAAAAGGCGTAAAGAAGGTAAAGAGAGAGAAGTTACTCACAGTCATCCACCGTCCGCTGCTCTCTCTCTCTTTCTGTTCCACACTATGTATCTATGTCGCTCTACCAGAGCCGCTCCCTCCTGCCACTGCGTGCTGACGTCAAGCTCCACGCACTGAACGTTAAGCACTTCCGGTTATTTATTTCAAAATAACACAAATACGATTAAAAACGGCTCATTATTGTAATACAGATTTAGGAAAGGTTTTACATTATTTTAAAGGATATCAATTATTTTTAATCAAGGTAATAATAAATTAACAAAAGCATGTTAATATGATGTAGTTATAAAACCATGAAAGTCTAAAAAAAAAAACAGAAAATCATTATTTTAATTATTTGATTGTGTTCTTTTCACTGGCTACTGTTTTATTCGGTATTAAAATGTATGTGTCCTATTAGTGTACAGTATAAGTATAATAAAAACCCATAAAGTTGTAACATAAGTACAAATATTATGCTTTTATTTTTGAAGGATGCCCCCGCTTAATTCCGGCTTTCTTTAACTTCGTCTCATTTTCGCCCTTTTTTTTTTCTTGTGACGTTTTCTCAGCTGCTTCCCGCTTCCTGCTACATATCTTTATTTTACTTTGATTACATATTAACAGATAGTCACATTTTCGAAGTAGTACACAAATATTTCACTTAAAGGGGACCTATCATGCAAAATGCACTTTTTGATGTCTTTTATACATAAAGATGTGTCCCCGGTGTGTCAGGGAACTCACAAAGCGTCAGGAAATAAAACCCTCTCTCTTTTCCTCCGTACCCAAATCTCTAAAAACGGGGGAACAACGGAGCTGATCCAGATTTGCGTCCGATATGACGTAATATCTGAAATGTGGACCCACGGCCCGATCAGAAACGTTGCTATCAGAAACAATGCCCGACTGTTTTGGACGTAATATGGTCGGTGCATGTTTACATTAGCATCGCTAACACTCAGAGCTAACCTGTACTGGAGAGCATGTGTGTGAAGAAGCAGGAAATAAAAAGGAACTCACCTTGTGGTATAACCGGCAAGAGAGAAAGCCTTTGAGCTCCATACTGTTTCAGAAAGAATCCTTGATAATCCATGATATGGCGTTTCATCACGGCAGTATTTAGTTTAGACAGTAGCTGCCGGGTCCCGCATGAGCTCAGACCCCTCCTTTTTAAAGCTTTATCCCCAAATCAGCACTTTAGAAACAGGAAGTGAAATAGAGGGAGATGAGGCATGGCTAGAATGGGTGATCTGTTTGGTATTTTGAGCAAAACACTTCATAGACATGTTTTTTATATATTTGTATATATCTGAGACCTATGCTATTGCCTTCAAATAGCATGATAGGTGACCTTTAAGTATTTTGATTTATACTGATCTATTGTCCAATTTTTACTCCATTAAATCCCAGAGGTAAACTCCTACATTTTTGGCTGTGAGCTTTATTTACTTTTATATAAACAAACATATGATTATCTTACAGAATGTTATGTAGGTTAAACCACCCAACAGTATATAGAGAGTAAACATTAGCAACATCCTTAAACATGTAGTCTAGAGGTAAAATGCTGAAAAATATGTATAAAATGTCTGTAATTTGTCTTTATATCCACTAAAGTTCAACAAGTTGGTGACATTTATTGGTATTTCATGTTAAATATTATAACATAATATATATTATTTGTATGTATAGGGGGAAAGTGTTTCTTAAAGTGTGAAAACCACAAAAATACCTCAAAAACTGGTTTGAAAAAAACAGAGAATTGTGTAAAAATTCGAGCAATTGGTGAAAAATGTCCAATTTTATTTAATTAATATTAAATGTTATTGTTTATTGTAATAGAGTATTTTCCCACTGTGTTATACATACTTTAACGGATCTAAAATACTTGTAAAAAAAGTTTATGACTACATTTTAACAAGCCTCTATACTAGTGTCAACATGATCATGTGACCCTCATGACGGAGGTCACCAGAGAAAACCTGAACATTAAAACCACAGTGTGTGTGTTTGTGTGTGTGTGTGTGTGTGTGTTACAGCAGTCAGAGAGCATTTGAGCATGTCGCAGCAAGTTCATGGGAACACGCCTTCACACACACACACACATACACATACACACACACTGTTTACTACTGTGTGTGAAACCCCACCCTAACAGGAAGCAGTCACCGAGAATATTTGCTCCCCCCCCAACCAACTTCCCGTTCTCTGACACACACTTCCTCTTTTTGTGTGTGTGTGTGTGTGTGTGTGTGTTCAGGTGAAAGTACATCAAACTGTGAGGAAAAGTCATGCATTAAACTTTAATTATAGTTAATTTACCAACAAAATGAAGTGAAAGTATGAAACACAAAGTCATCTGGTTGAAGTAAACGTTGAGATGAGATCAAACTCTTACATTAAAGGTAAATAATGAGTCAAAATGTGGTGTTTGTTCTGTAATACTGAGTGTATTCACACACAAGTACCCATAAAATACACCACTTTCTAAATTGTCTTCACCTATATGTGCTGATAAGTGACTAATTGAAAAATATATGTAAAAAATAAATAAACCCCAGTCCAAAAAGAATAAAACGCCCAATAAATCGACTGAAAAGAGTCGTCTCTAATATTCAAATGAAAGTATTTGTGAAAACGCATCAATTCTTTCAAAAATAAAAGCCGTAAGTGACATTTTTCATGATCATTTTGGAGAACAGAGTAAAGGGGAGCTGCAGATTCTCCTCTCACACCTTATCTTGTCCATCCGTCAGAAAATACAGTTTTCTTTAGAGGCCCTCAGAATACATTAGTGAACTTCAAAGAGAGGAATCAGCATGTCAATGATAAACAAACTCATCAATGCAGACGCTGCTAGGAGACGAGATGAAGGAGGAGCGCTCGATTTGTTCGAGCTGCGGCCTCATTAACAGCAACGCAGTCCATTTACCCATTTACCCTCTGGGACACGTCTCCATGCTTTAATGTTCAGAAAGCTCTTTATTGTTCTCATACTGCCTGTGCTGCAGCTCCTCTTTTCACCCTCTGTCTGAAACCAGAGCCCAGTCTGCTCTGATTGGTTAGCTGGCCCTGTTGTGATTGGTCAACCAGCTTAGAGATGTCCTGCCCCTTTAGCCTATCACGTACAATGTGTTGGAGCGCGAGTGTTGCGTAGTGATGTCACTATGTACCGGAACTTTGGGATTTCACCATTTGCAGACCATTTACTTTTACATGCACTATAACCTTTATAACACACTACAGGAGAGGAAAACCACGATAAGCAGAATAGAGCCCCTTTAACTTGCTATCATAATACACATTTCCACCTTTAAAATGTGTTCAAAAGGAAAGAACGTTCTATTGCTGCGTTTTCTTTGTCGTTATGCTGTCCTAAAAGTAGTGTCAGTCAATGAAAACAACTTACCTGAAATCCAAAGCACATTACTGAAAGTCAGACCACAACGCTAAAACAATGGCCGCCATATTTAGTTTTTCTTACTCGAGGCATTGAGGGCATGGATGTTTAATAAGAACTGGATACAGCGTGGGAGGCGGGGTCTCGTTCTAATGGCCCAACTTTTGAGAGAGCGAAACGTCACAGATTACCCAGCATGCCTGGCTGTCAGAGCAGAAGAACCCATAGACCCCGTATGTGCGCTCACAGAGCATGCGCCCCTTAAGCCCCGCCCCCGGAGCTCCCACTCGGATCACTAGAATGAATGGAGAGAGAAAATAAATCTAGATTCGGCTTTTAGTGCATTTTACAACTTTAAGGACCGAATGATTCTAATAAGGGCTATAAAATAGTTCATACTGGGTCGTTTATTTAGTTAAAAAAAGTATCCGCTGATTTACAGACGTCTCTTTCCCAATGTTAGTCAATGGGGGGAAAGTCTTTCTCGGCCGGGTGACGTCACGGAATGATACGGAAGTTGCAGTATCGCCGTTTGGACACGAATATTTTCATCAGAGTCCGGCGCACTTCCTGGGGGCTTGGGTGAGGGCCCTCATTGGAAAAAGAAGCTAGCATACAACCCAACTTTTATTAAGGAGGTCCTTTAGATCAAACTGGAAGCAGATTTTGTTTCACATTAGTTGTTTTTTTAATCTTCAGTGACTCCCAAATATTCGCACATGGGTTTTATTTCCTGCTAGTCATTTTTTTCTTCAGGTGTTAAATGACAGATTTCAGCTCGAGCAGACATCTTAAATCGCCTGAATCATCGTCTAATATTTTTTCAGACTTTGTCAAATATAGATTTAGTACGAGAGCTCTGAGAAAGCACTTGATTTAAAGTCATTACGGGAAGAAATGAGACGGAAAGAAAGTATGAAGGCAGGCAGAAATGGACCTTTTTTATTTTTCTTGGGCGATAAACAACAGTGGATTGTTCTGACCAGACCGGACTGAACCGGTTCTGAACCGGATTTTTAGAGTGACAGTAAATCAAACTGACTGACGGAAAAAAAACAAATTTATAGTTTTTTACTTTGTGTTACTACCATGGCAACTGCATCGTCCAATCAGGTCTGGTCAGGGTCGGACCTGGTCCAATAATATCTCCTCCTCGCTCAATTCAGAGGAGGTCTATCAAATGACACAAAGAAGCTGATTGGTCCACAAACAGTTAAACCCCGCCCCCAACCCCTCCGCCAAAGCATCCTATTGGTTGCCTACACATCATTGGCGAGAAAAAAAAAAACAGAACGAGCCCTTCTCCCATTGGTCACCACAGCCTCAGGCAAATACAAGGCCGTCTCCTCATTGGTCAGTTTTGATAACACGGCAACTGTCAGTCACTCAGCAGCGGCCAATCAGGTTACAGTACAGTACCTGCGGAACTTTCTGGAATAACGGAAAAAAAAAAGAAAAAAAAAAAAGAATGGGATGAACAGGGAGATCAGCCAATCAGACGACCCCGCTACAAAAAGAAACAGGAAGTGGGAGGGGCTTCCGAAGCCTCATATGGAACTTTTATTTTTTTTGTTCTTCTTTGTTTTTGTCCGTCTTCCTTTCTTTTTTCCAACAGCTGATTTCAGTGCAATGCGTCATGGAACACTACAAGTGTGTGTGTGTAAGTGTGTGTGTAAGTGTGTGTGTGTGTGTGTATTTAATGGAAACATGCTGCACGGTTAGCGCTCCAGCAGCGAGAAGGGGTGGGGGTGGGGGGGGTTTAAGGGTGCCATGTTGCATCCTGGGTAATGTGTTAGTCTCTCTCTAGCTGGTGTCCATGGACTCCATGTTGGCCGAGCTGGAGTCCCTCTGGATGGAGTCAAAGATGGCCGCCAGCTCCTGATTGGACGAGATCTGCGACTGGAACTCTGACATCAGAGGCGACTTCTCGGCCTCGGGGATCGTCAGCAGAGCGACGACCGCTCGCATCGCCGAGCGCTTCAACTCGTCCTGCTTCTCGAACTCCTGCTTCACCGAGTTCGCCTTCACCTGCGAGAGAGGAGGGGGTCAGATACTCATTTCCCACAGTTTAATGCAAATCAATCTTTATCTTTTCTATAATATTCTGTTAAAAATATGAATAGAAGTTTAAAAGAAAATGTCCAAAACATATTTGAAAATGTGACTTTATTCTTAAAATGATTCACATAGTCCATATATAATAATAATAATAATACATTACGACGCTCGTTAGGACGCCCACAGGGGAGTTATACAATAATAAGGTGTATGATGTACACTTGATTATTCACATTTTATTTTCCATATTTCTAGCTGTTGTTTGATTTAAAGTAAAATAATTCAAATTGCATTGTTATTCTCACATCAAGTCATAAGTGCATTCTAAGACTTAATTAAAAAAATGTGTGTGTAAGTGTGTGTGCGTGTATGTGTGACCTAGCATTACTAACCTTGTGGGGACCTAAATCTGTTTACACAGTCACGTGTGGGGACTCGCCTCCCTTATGGGGACATAATGCAGGTCCCCATGAGGGGAACCATTCATTTTAGGGTGAAGACTTGGTTAGCATGTGGGGTTAGGGTTAGGATAAGTCTCCAGGAAATGCATGTAAGTCAATGTAATGTCCCCTGAAGTGATGAATACATGGTATGTGTGAGAGTGTGTGTGTGTGTGTGTGTGTGTGTGTGTGTGTGTACCTTGGTGGTGCAGGTGGCTCTCAGAGTGTGTGTGTGTATGTGTGTGTGTGTGTGTGTGTGTGTATGTGTGTCTTGGTGGTGCAGGTGGCTCTCAGAGTGTGTGTGTGTGTGTGTGTGTGTGTGTGTGTGTACCTTGGTGGTGCAGGAGGCTCTCAGAGTGTGTGTGTGTGTGTGTGTGTGTATGTGTATGTGTGTCTTGGTGGTGCAGGTGGCTCTCAGAGTGTGTGTGTGTGTGTGTGTGTGTACCTTGGTGGTGCAGGTGGCTCTCAGAGTGTGTGTGTGTGTGTGTGTGTGTGTATGTGTGTCTTGGTGGTGCAGGTGGCTCTCAGAGTATGTGTGTGTGTGTGTGTGTGTTTGTACCTTGGTGGTGCAGGTGGCTCTCAGAGTGTGTGTGTGTGTGTGTGTGTGTACCTTGGTGGTGCAGGTGGCTCTCAGAGTGTGTGTGTGTGTGTGTGTGTGTGTGTGTGTGTACCTTGGTGGTGCAGGTGGCTCTCAGAGTGTGTGTGTGTGTGTGTGTGTGTGTACCTTGGTGGTGCAGGTGGCTCTCAGAGTGTGTGTGTGTGTGTGTGTGTGTGTGTGTGTGTACCTTGGTGGTGCAGGTGGCTCTCAGAGTGTGTGTGTGTGTGTGTGTGTGTGTGTGTGTGTGTGTGTACCTTGGTGGTGCAGGTGGCTCTCAGAGTGTGTGTGTGTGTGTGGTGTGTGTGTGTGTGTGTACCTTGGTGGTGCAGGTGGCTCTCAGAGTGTGTGTGTGTGTGTGTGTACCTTGGTGGTGCAGGTGGCTCTCAGAGTGTGTGTGTGTGTGTGTACCTTGGTGGTGCAGGTGGCTCTCAGAGTGTGTGTGTGTGGTGTGTGTGTGTGTGTGTACCTGTGGTGCAGGTGGCTCTCAGAGTGTGTGTGTGTGTGTGTGTGTGTGTGTACCTTGGTGGTGCAGGTGGCTCTCAGAGTGTGTGTGTGTGTGTGTGTGTGTGTGTGTGTGTGTGTGTGTGTGTGTGTGTGTGTGTGTGTGTGTGTGTGTACCTTGGTGGTGCAGGTGGCTCTCAGAGGCTCCACCAGGCGATCCAGTCTCTGCAGCACGGCGCTCGGACACAGAGAGGAGAGACGGGCCAGCATCAGGAACGTCAGCATCTGGAAAACAACAAACATCATGTCTGTGTTATACCTCGCGTTTAAATCACAGAAGTATCAACATTTCTCTCAGAATATCACGTCCTCTACCAGCTGTTTATAAACCAACAATCACCGAATAGAAAAGCCATAAATATAAATCACATAGAAGTATTTCGGCAATAAGAAACAATAAACTTCAGAGTTTGTTTTATGATTTTTTTCTAGCAAATTCTGGACTTGAATTTTTTGACCCTCGTTTACAACCTTCATATTTATTTTTATTACAACCTACAATGGCACTTATACGTGTTTTTTTTCTCATATATTAAATCTAGATCATTTTCTCTGCACTAGTCCGAGTTTCAAGTGAAATCACCTCCACCACAAACTCTAGATTCTTACCTCTTACGGCCTAAAAAAACCTGGTATGGCAGTAATACTACTTTCTAATAATACCTTGATGTCGTAGTGGTCCTTCAGGCCGTCCTCCACGTGGTTGAGGAAGGTGAAGATGTCCAGGCGGTCGAGGCAGCTGTCCAGCAGAGTGTACATGCACTCGAACGCAGCCTTCCTGAGGTCCAGCCCGTCGTCCACCGTGTGTTTGAAGGGCCCCATCTCCACCTGAACACAAACACACACACACACACGATTTTAGAATCAGAATCAGAATCCCTTTATTAGTCCCACAGAGGGGAAATGTACATTGTTACAGCAGAAAAGAGCCAAAGACAGCTGATATATCTAAAAATCCTTCACTAAATTATTAATACTGTACATTTTTTTCAATATACGATTACTTTTTGGAACATTTTGCACATGCATTGTCACATTTTCATAAACCTTTTTGTTGTTTTTAGACATTTAAAAAAAACATTTTGGACAGTTTCTTTTTAACTTCAATTCATATATTTAACAGAATATTTTAGACATGTTTTATATATTATCTGCACATTTCTTTTTCTTTAATATAGTTATCTTTTTAATTTATTCATATTTTTCAGTTCTTTTTGGACATTTAAAAAATTTTTCCCACAGTGTTAAAACAACAACTTGTATTCTTATTTTTGGCTGAATTTCTTTAGACTTTTTCCCAAAGGCTCTCAGTATGCGTGTTAAATCGATTCCTCCTCACCTCTCTGATGAGCTCCTTGCGGACTTTGGTCTCGTTGTAGAGCTGCGGCAGCACCGAGTCCAGCAGCTCTCGGATCAGACTCGGCTTGTTGTGCGCCGCAGAATTAAACGTGACCAAAGCAACGCGCCGAACGTTCAGGTCCGGGTCCTCCAGCGTCTTCAGGAAGTCACCTGAGAAACACACGGGAAGTCAGAGTCATGGGAGAAAATATATAATAAAGTAACCGTTAGACAGAGATGGCAAAGACACACACATCCTTTACTGAAGTAGAAGTACACATACTTGTGTTTAAAAATACTCTGGTGAAAGTAGAAGTACTGACTAAACGTCTTTACTCAAGTAAAAGTAAAGATGCTTTGAAATGTACTTCAGTAAAAAGTACCCATAACTAGCAGCTGTTTTAAAGAGTACCTGACCTCCCTTTATATTAATAGAACAATAATGTCATTGTTAGCTAATGAATGTTTCCATGCTGAACAACGGCAACATGACAACGTTTTCATTGGTCCCTCTTCTTTAGAGAAGACCAGGAAATGATGGATACACGGATCGTGTTCAAATCAATAGGCACGCAATGACTCTAAATAATAATGATCACGCCACCAAACACACATTCAAACTAAAGGAACCAGCCTGTTTGGAACATGGAAGAAGTAGAAAGTACAGGTATTTGAGTTCAACATGTAAGAAGTAGAAAGTACAGGTATTTGGGTTCAAAATGTAAGAAGTCAAAGTAAAAAGTGGTCAGAAAAATAAGTAGTGGAGTAAAGTACTGATACCAGAAACATGTACTTAAGTACAGTAACAAAGTATTTGTACTCCTCTACTTCCCACCTCTGCCGTTAGAGCCAGTATTTTGTTTTTGTGAGAAAGGCCACCTAATCGTGACGTCTGTAGTCAGCAGAGTATAAAAGACTACAATTCCCACGGCGCCTCCTCTAAAGTGACAGAGAGGCGACCTGTCAGAAAGACGCCGTCGAGGCTCAGCTTTTAACCGTTCAACTACCCTTTAAGTTATCAAGTTATGTAAGCCTTAACTAAGAAAGAAAGCCAGAAAGAATACCTGAGTTGTTTATTTGAGTTTTGCCTCTTTGTTCTGACTATTGTAAAGTCCTCTTTTCTTTGTTGCATGTGTAAAAGTTTGTTATTTTATTTTGAGCATTGAATAATATCAAACCATCGGAGGCCAAGCAACTCTTCAACTGTGAGTAACACAAAGATAAAGGAAAGAAAACGAGTTAGAGATGTCTGTTTAAGGAGTAAGGAAGGAAGCCACGACAGTAACATTCCCATTTATTTATTTAACCATTAGTTGGTAATTGACTCCATGTTTACCTATGCAGTTCTTCAGCAGCGGGTCGATGGGCTGAGGATGGTCAGAAATGGTGAATTTTACCGCCGTCACCACCGAGCTGCGGGCGTACGATGAACCTGCACAGAAATATGAGAATTATAATAAACATTTGGAATAAAATGTAAATAAGCAGGGAAAAATAACTCAAACTATTACCTGGAAAAAAACAGATGAACCTGATTTAAATTCTGTTTTTGAAGCTAAATGATATCTCTACCTTAAAAAGGAGACGTCATGAATTTCCCATCATTAATTGTGGTTTTACATGATTAAACTGTAGCAAATCAAATTCAAGCTGAGTTTCTTTCTTGCAAATGTGTGAGTTTTCTCTCACCAATGAATACTTAGAACTGATTGTTTTGCCCCTAAACAACATCTGTATTTCTTTCATTTTTTTTAACCTACTATAATAATGTATTGAATTTTTATAGCGCTTTTCCTAGTGCTCAAAGACGCTTTACAAGAAATAGAAACAGAAACAGTACAAAGAAAACCAAATGGCTATTATATATAACTATGGCACTCTTATGCCGTTGCAAAAAGAAAAAATAGTACCAAAAAAAAAGAATTACGGATGAATTCCCGCTTTCTAACTTGTGAACCAATGACCTCCAGGTTAAAGACTCAGAGGCTCTCTAATTGGCTGGTTGGATCACTGTTATAAAATTCTAACTTTTTCTCAAAATTCTGATTTTTTCTCAAAATTCTGTTTTTTTCTCAAAATTCTGTTTTTTTCTCAAAATTCTAACTTTTTCGCAAAATCTCAAAATTCGGACTTTTTCTCAAAAATCTTTTTCTTACTTTTTTCTCAAAATCTCAAAATTCTGACTTTTTCTCAAAATTCTGACTTTTTCTCAAAATTCTGACTTTTTCTCAAAAATCTCAAAATTCTGACTTTTTCCGAATACTTAAAAATGTTAATAATCCCTCGTCACCGGCTTGAGCTTCAATCTCAGGATCCATGTATTTCTGATCCTCTCAAGAATGGTAGTCATCACATACAGAGCATCAACTAGTTCCTGAACAGTGTCCTTCACATGCTGATATACAAGAGAGGGAGTTACACAGTCACAAGATGGAGGAATTATCTTGTAGGTAATCATACATCCTTTGTTATCATGTTACTCTCATATTGGAAGAGGACATTCAGTATCTCACCTGACAGCAGGTATCCTTTGAGTCTTGGCAGCAGGGTCTCCGGGTCGATCAGAGTGAGCTTCCCGAGACACTCGGCCACCACGTTCCTGGTTCCCTCCTCTGAACACTCGCAGTGTTTCAGCAGCAGCGTCCACACGGCCTCCACGTACGGCTTCAGCCCCGACACCGACGCTGAGCCTGGACACACAATATAGATTTAGTGACGTTTCATTTTATAGTTAACCTCGTCTAGGTTATGAGCTGCTTGTGTTTTTGCAACAGTCCCTTCAAACAGGGAATGAGCCATCATCAAGAGCAAGTCAACCATCTTTGGAGGATACCAGCATGGAACGTTTACGAGTTCTGATATTTTTTACCAAATCTTTCGGAAATAATGCATATATAATCTGACATATTTTGCACTTTTGTCAAATTTGTCATTAAAATAAATACAATTATTTCAGGATTTTTTTAAACGATTTTTTTGTATTTTCTTTTTTACACATTTAAAAAAAAAAATTTAGACAAGTTTTTATTTTTATATATTTATTTTTTAATTGGAGAGCTTTTTGAATTTGTACGAAAATTTCAACAGATTTTTTAAATTTTGGAAAATGTTCTGAAAAGTTATTTCAAACAACACGCACATAGAATATAGCCCACCCTCCACAAAGACGTAGTAAAGTGTTAATAGAGAGGTTGCAGGGTGTGTATGTGTGTGTGGTGTCAGTGTGTGTGTGATAATGTTGTGTGTGTGGTGTCAGTGTGTGTGTGATAATGTGTGTGTGTATTGTCAGAGTGTGTGTGTGATAATGTGTGTATGTATTGATAGTGTGTGATAATGTGTGTGTGTGTATTGTCAGAGTGTGTGTGTGATAATGTGTGTGTGTATTGTCAGAGTGTGTGTGTGTGATAATGTGTGTGTGTATTGTCAGAGTGTGTGTGTGTGATAATGTGTGTGTATTGTCAGAGTGTGTGTGTGATAATGTGTGTGTGTATTGTCAGAGTGTGTGTGTGTGATAATGTGTGTGTGTATTGTCAGAGTGTGTGTGTGATAATGTGTTTGTGTATTGTCAGAGTGTGTGTATGATAATGTGTGTGTGGTGTCAGAGTGTGTATGATAATGTGTGTGTGGTGTCAGAGTGTGTGTGTGATAATGTGTGTGTGTATTGATAGAGTGTGTATGCTCACTGATGATCTCTTTGAGGGAGTGCAGCAGCAGGTATTGTCTCTTAGAGGAAGTGATCTCCTGCAGGACGAAGGGTAAATACTCCGGAAGATTCCCCACCGCGATGCTGCCCAGAGCGTACGATGCTGCTGACTTCACCTGAGACACACACACACACAAAGAGAGAGAGAGAGAGAGAGGGACACGGACACACACACAGACACGGGTTAATACAGAACGGCACGCTGCTGCCTTATCAAACTCCTTTGAGGTCACTTCCTGTCACCTCTTCGCTGGAGGAGGAGAAGGCGTCCAGGATGACGGTCTTGAGCTCTGGTTGGCTGCTGAGGTCCACATGGTGTCCCACCTCGCCCAATGAGAGCAGAGCGAGCAGCCGGATGGAGTCCGTGGAGCGGCTGTTCTTCACGTCCTGAAGAAAGAAAGAAAGAAATTATAATTATCATGTTGTCGGTTCTCTTTTATAATGAACTGTTTGATGAACCAGACAGTTTCATCCCACAGGCCATGAGACTATTAAACACCTGAACTCTGTAAAGAACATCCATAACATTCATCTGTTTGCATCTTACAAATTATTGATCTAATATATTATATTCCATTTACTTGTGTATAGACTCTTCTTGCACTATTTCAATTTTATTTGTATTTACTTGCACAATTGTATTTGTTCTATGTCCTATATATATTCATGTTGCTCTGTTGGAGGAGCCTGTGACTTCAGTTTGTCATTGCCATATCTACACTGTAGCTGCTGTGGAAATGACGATACAGCCTAGAAACTTGAATCTATATATAATAATTAAAAGTGTGTGTACCTGTATGAACTGCCCCACCACGGCCGGCCCCTCGTCAGGACAGGCTCGCGTCAGCGCGGCCACACACTTGGCGATGGAGCAGTACGCCTGCTTGTGAGGCAGCGCGGTACTCTGGGAATACACCGGACCCGTCAGCATCCTCAGGAGGTCCATGTAGCCGAGGCCGGGGGTCTCTGTGGACACCAGCGCCTGCACACACACACACACACAGTTACAGCCCTACTACACTGATAATGATTTAAAGGTCTCCTATCATGCGAAATGCACTTTTTTTTTTGCAGCGTCAGGATTTATTCTCACAGCCACACACACACACACACACACACACACACACACACACCACACACACCAACACACACACACACACCACACACACCAACACACACACACACACCCACACACCACACACACCACACACACACCACACACAACCACACACACACACACACCACACACACACACACACACACACACACACACACACACACACACACACACACACACCTCTTCTTTCAAATGACTACATAGGAGACCTTTAAAAACACGTTGTAAGGTGAGTGAGTGTTACCTGGTAGAAGTCGAGCATGGCGGACAGCGCCCCCCCCTGCAGCAGCGGGGATCGAACCAGTGCGATGAGCTGCTGCAGGATGTTCCCCCCGCTCAGCTGACCGAGCGCTGAGGGGTGCGTGACGGCGAGCGTGGACAGGAAGCTGAGCGCCATCTGAGACACGTGCATATCGCTCTCTGAGATGAGGGGGGGCAGCTCGGCCAGCACCGCGTCCACCATCACCGGGGTCACCGCAGAGCTGAAGAGTCACATGACAGAGAATATAATGCATTTCTTTTTAATATATATTTAACATATTTATTTTATATTATTTTTAGAGTCTTCTTTTTTATTTTTATGTTTTTTTTTTTAAACGAAAATATCTTCCCTCCGTAGTATTTTGATAATTTGCTCAGATCGATGGATTCCAGAGAAGAGGAAACATTAGGCGCGTTCACACCGCAGTACTTTTCCCACTTTAGTTCCGATATAGTTACGAAATGTCGCGTTCAGACCAAAAAAATCTGGAACTAGAACTTAGTTCATGAGAACCTTTCCACCCCCTTTCAGTCCGTGCTAGAGAGCAGGTACTTTGGGAGAAAAAGGTTCCCATTTCTGATTGGCTGGGCGGATTGCAAACCACGCCTCGTAAAACCGCCATTTTATTATCCTCGCATTAGCATTATTAGCATTAGCATTAGCCCAGCGCACAAACGCAGAGAGACTAACTTATGGCAACACGAAGAAAACATGGGAGCGGTGGAGATGAGGAGGTGTCGGCGTTCTGGCGATTTACTCGGAAGGCTTCAGTAGAAGCTGCTGGGAGTCCCAGCAGCTTCTACTGAAGCCAGTCCCCAACTCCGGGGACTTCCGGCCGGGGACTTCGGGTGGCAGCATACGCCGTGAAGTTGTTTGCGGCCTGCCAGTAAACCCAAAGCAGAAATAGAAGAAGTGACGTCATTGGCTTCATTTGCCTAATCCTCCCTCAGGGACTTATTCTGGTGTGAACGCGATCTGTACTTAGTTCATGAGAACTAAAGAGTTCTGATGAACCTTTGTGGGAAATGTACTGCGGTGTGAACGCGCCTTTTGAAGGCCTTTTTCTCAAAATGATGACTCGGTGACAGTCATTATATAATGTGACATATTTAGCTTAATATTTGGAGAACAACAACAATCCTGAAACTCATCTTTCCAACAGTGTATACAACTCAAAATGTGTCTTCGGGTCAATGCGACTGATTTCGATGGAGCAAGTCACATATTGATTGTATTCTTGTAACTTTTCTGTATTTTCATTATAATTTCCTTGATTTTTGAAGAATCTTTTTCTGCTAAATAAACCGGATATGATATATTTGCTTTTATTTATTTGCTTTTGTTGATACAACTTTTGCAGCAAAGTGTGTATTATTCAAATGTTAAGTATTCTCTGTACCTGTAGTTCCTGAGCAGGATGTCGAGCGCTGCCAGCGTGCAAAGCTTCAGAGCTCGCTGGTTTTTGCGCAGGAAGGAAGCGAGGATGGGCACGGCGTCGGGGAGGACGGGCCGGAGGTCGATCTTCAGAGAAGAGCCGGCGATCAGAGTCAGAGCTGAGAGAAACAGGAGAGGAGGGAAATAACTTCAGGAAATGATTTATAAAAGACTTCCTGATGACAGTAAAGCTCTGGGGAGAGGCTATTTTAAGAGGATGCTTTTATTTTTAATTCTATGAATCAGTGGTCGACACATATTTCCTTCCTGACGCCACAAATAACAGACCATTTCTTTAATACTTTTTTTACACCAACATCACCTCAACCATATTTAGATTTTTTCTGACATTTTCCTCATTTGTTTTACCCGTAAACGATCGTACCTTTCACAGTGGTCAGTCGGGTGATCTCGTTCTTCAGACGCTCCAAAAAGATCAGCAGCGTGCCGGGGAGTTCAGCCGGCAGCCGGTCGCCTGCAGGCAGAAAGCAACGTTAGAAGCAACGTTAGAAGCAACGTTAGAAGCAACGTTAGAAGCTGTTAAAAACAACGTTGGAAACAACGTCAGAAACAACGTTAAAACGACGTTAGAAGCAACGTTAGAAGCAACGTTAGAAGCAACGTTAGAAACTGTTAAAAACAACGTTGGAAACAACATTAGAAACAACGTTGGAAACAACGTCAGAAACAACGATAGAAACAACGATAGAAACTCTTAAAAACAACGTTAACAATGTCAGAAACTGTTTAAGACAACGTTAAAAGCTGTTTAAAACAATGTTAAAAACAATGTTAGAAACTGTTTAAGACAACGTTAAAAGCTGTTTAAAACAATGTTAAAAACAATGTTAGAAACTGTTAAAACAACTTTAGAAACAACGTCAGAAACAACGTTAAAAACTATTAAAAACAACAAAAACCCTCCTGAAAGTCAACCCAGACAAACAGGAAGTGACATCACAGTCTAAGCGCTGGTTACCGAGGTTACAGATGATCTGTCCCATGCAGGAGATGGCGCGCTCCTTCACTTCCTGGTCGATGTCGGCGGCCTTCAGGCGTTTGATGGTGCAGGTGAACAGGTCGCTGATGTAGGGGGAGGGGTCAAAGCTGTCCGAGCTCTCTGGTAGGCTGTCCAGAGGGCGAATCACCTTCACCAGCTGCTGGGTGACGAGCAGCGCCTCAGAGGTGATTTTGTAAAAGGGGTCTCCCACGCAGGCCACCACGGGCGGGACGAGCGCGGGAACGTGAGCGTGGAAAGCGTGCGCCGGGTGCGTAACCATGACGACGTGAAGGCAGGACAGAGCGTCGATCTTCAGGTTCGAGCTGCTCGACTTATCGTTCAGAGAGAAGATGATGCCTGGAAACACACAGACATTATCAATCAAACTGGAGATTAAATATATTTCGATTTGGATTTATTAAGACTTGTTATGGGTTAAGGACAGTTGCTCTATTTGAGAAAAATACTGATATTAATAATAGAGATAATATTTAAAATAATGATAATAATATAAAAAATGATATTAGTCTGTAGATATATTCCTTATTATTGGTGTGATTAATTTAGACTTTTTTTTTAAATTTTGTATTATTCTGGGGAAGTTAAGATGTTTCCATAATTGTTAAAATATTAACAATTATAGAAACATATTAAAAATAATTATACTAATAATGTTACAATATTCTATGATAATGAATATATCTCCTAAAAAGTATTGTTTGTGTAGCAAATATGCACTAAAGCTTCAAATATGGATCCATCCGCCTTTAAAACTATTACTAATAAATACATTTATTTTTAGTTTCTAATGTCATTTAAAAGTAGTACCTTTTAAGTGGTGGTGTTATTACCTGGTATTAGTACAGGAATGTGGGCGGTCAGCGCTCCGGGCAGAACGTTAACGAGCTCCGTCAGCATGTTGAAACAACACTGACGAGTTTTCACACTCTTCTCCTTCAGCTGCTTGTGGAGAGCCTTCACGATCATAGGGACCTGAAGAAAGAGAGGGAAACAATATTAATAAATGTGTTCACTTCCTGTTCCTCTTTTTGTTCTACGACATAAAAATACATCAGTAAATACCCCACTGGTGAATTAAAAAATGGCGGTTGCTAACAAGTGTCTAAATGAGACGACTAAACATCATCACGCCCAACATTAGCCTCCTTTAGCTTAGCGGTGGTGACGTGAAGTCATGTGACCGTGCTGTAGTTCCTTTATAGCCCAACATTAGCCGCCTTTAGCTTAGCGATGGTGACGTGAAGTCATGTGACCGTGCTGTAGTTCCTTTAGCCCAACATTAGCCACCTTTAGCTTAGCGGTTATAGCCCAACATTAGCCACCTTTAGCTTAGCGGTTATAGCCCAACATTAGCCACCTTTAGCTTAGCGGTGGTGTCGGGAAGTCATGTGACCGTGCTGTAGTTCCTTTATAGCCCAACATTAGCCACCTTTAGCTTAGCGGTTATAGCCCAACATTAGCCACCTTTAGCTTAGCGGTTATAGCCCAACATTAGCCACCTTTAACTTAGCGGTGGTGTCGGGAAGTCATGTGACCGTGCTGTAGTTCTTTTATAGCCCAACATTAGCCACCTTTAGCCTAGCATTGGTGAAGTAAAGTCATGTGACCGTGCTGTAGTTCCTTTATAGCCCAACATTAGCCACCTTTAGCTTAGCGTTGGTGACGTGAAGTCATGTGACCGTGCTGTAGTTCCTTTATAGCCCAACATTAGCCACCTTTAGCTTAGCGTTGGTGACGTGAAGTCATGTGACCGTGCTGTAGTTCCTTTATAGCCCAACATTAGCCACCTTTAGCTTAGCGGTTATAGCCCAACATTAGCCACCTTTAGCTTAGCGGTTATAGCCCAACATTAGCCACCTTTAACTTAGCGTTGGTGACGTGAAGTCATGTGACCGTGCTGTAGTTCCTTTATAGCCCAACATTAGCCACCTTTAGCTTAGCGTTGGTGACGTGAAGTCATGTGACCGTGCTGTAATTCCTTTATAGCTTAACCTTATCATTATAAATGTTATATCTGTTAGCGTGGTACCTGGCTCTGCAGCATGGTGAGCGGCGTGTCTCCCTGCTCCATGGCGTCGGGGTCGGTCAGCCAGCTCTGAGCCGGGCGCGTCTGTTTGAGCAGCGACAGGTAGGCGTGGAAAACATCCGCCTTCACGTTCTCCTCCCTCTCCTTTTAAGAAAAACACACACACAGATCCGATTAACAACCATTCCACACATCAAATTAATAGGTAGGGATACATCGTACAGATTGCTTTGGGTCTAAAATCTACTTTCCCAACCTCAATTTTGACAATCCACAATTCACATAGCGGGGCATTGTTCAAATAGTCCTTCGAAACCTTAACCCAATTATTTACGACATTTGACATAATTTTCACATCTCTTTTTTTACATCATCTATCAAAAAAAACAAAAACAAAAAAATGATTTTTCTTTCAGATTTTAATTAAAGTTGTTCTCTAAAAATGTAAACGTATTTTCACCTTGAAGCGGCAGACGAGTGCGGGAGAGACGGAGCGATAAAACTCGGGAAGCATTTCGTGGCGAGTCGAAACGACGGCATCGAGACATTTAGCCGCCGCACGACGAACCTTCCAGCTCATATCATCATCATCACTGTACTCATCATCACTTCCTGCACACACACACACACACACACACACACACTGTTAGTATCACACACAAATAATAATAATGAATTTTATTTATAGAGCGCTTTTCTAGAAACTCAAAAGTATCGCAGCCCTCGCTTCCATACATTGTGTTTTTGCTTTTATTCCAATACCTTGGTAGTCTTCGTCGTTCTGCTCGGCGTCCATTGCGTTGTCGTCCTCATCTTCATCGTCGAAGTTGTAGTTGGGGTCGTAGGTCAGGTAGCGCAGGCAGATGGAGATCACCGTGGGAACGTGGGGGTAAACTTCTTTAGGACACCTGTAAGAGACACGTGACACGGTTTAATAACAGGAAGTACACGTGTAGAAGTACTCAGAGTGAGTATTACTGCGAGTACTACCTCCTGACGAAGGACTCGAAGGCCTGGATGCAGTATTCTCTGAGCTCGTCGTCGTCCACGTTGCAGAACTTCACCACCAGGGGGATGATCTTCTCCAGGTACTCGCCTGAAACACACAGGGGTTTAGAGCACAGATTTTAAATAAGAAGAGTGATGCGAGTCTGACCTTTTATTTGCAATACTTTTACTTTCCAATATTTTCTGTCTGAGATTTTTTCCCAAAACCTTTTTTAGAATGATTTTGAAATAAAAATATTGGAATTTGTTTTTTTATTCTATTTTCTTTCATTTCGGGATTTTTTTGTAAAATATTTGGAGATCTTTTTGAAAAAACGTTAAGAATTTTTGGGGAAAATGTTTGGATTTTTTTTTTTTTTTTTTAAGTTAAGGAAATGTTTCAGAAAAACTTCGGAAACATTTTTGGTAAATGTCCGGAAAATGTTTTAGGAAAAGTTCAGAAAATCTTTTGGAGAAACGTTTGGATACATTTTGGAAAATGTTTGGGAAAAAGTTTTGAAATTTTGAAAAAAGTTTGGAGAAATGGTATTTATCTGCAGTATTTGAATAACTACGGGTATTCTCACCGATGCGGTGCCCGGCCTGCCGGCTGATGGCGGCGGTGCACTGGATGTAGGTTCGGGTCGTCGACATGTTGTCGTTGCGGCCCAGCTCCGTCAGAAGGTGCTCGATCAGGTCGATGAACACCAGGTTCCCACAGGACATCACCAGGTGACCCAGAGCCATGATGGTCCTCTGCAACAGCCAATCACAGGAGGTCAATAACATCGAAACAGACTTAATATGATTGGCTGTGAATAAGGTTCAAGGTGCTAGGTTAGTTTCTTTGAATAGCACATTTTAGGACACAGAGGCAATTCAAAGTGCTTCATAAGCATTTAACATATAATGATTAAAAACAATACAAACAAACAAAAAAAAAGACAATTCATAAAAGCGATAAAGTACTGGCTGCAGCTAAAAGGGCAAGCTAAGGAACGGCTAAAGGGTCTCAGGATAGCTGCATTAAACATAAATATGAAGGGCAGACCATCTATTTCTATTTATGTTTTTGAGAAAAGGGCATGTAATATAAGATTATTTTCTTCTCCCTGCTCCTTTTCGGGTATGGTGTGTTTATAGAGAGACATGTTTTGAAAATAATTGTTAAACATTAAGTTTCTGTAAACCATGAACGGAACAAATAAAATTAGATATATAAAAATGTATTCATTGGCTCCTGGGACGTACCTTCCTGACGGCGAGTCTCGGGGAGGTGAGCTGAGGCAGCAAACAGCCGAGGATCGAGGGGTGGAAGTTCACCAGCAGACCGCCCTGTCTACACACACACACACACACACACACACACACACACACACACACACACACACACACACACACACACACACACACACACACACACACACACACACACACACACACACACACACACACACACACACACACACACACACACACACACACACACACACACACACACACACACACACACACACACACACACACACACACACACACACACACACACACACACACATTTCATTTGTGTAACATACATTACAACAGTTATTTTACAGTATCTAGCGTGCTCAGTACCTGCAGAGCATGTCGGCCATGATGTCCAGAGCCTCCAGCTGCACAGACACGTCTTCCTGTTTGGCGATGGCGCTCGTCAGGCGGCCCGTGATCTTCTTACAGACGCTGGCAGCGAGGGCCGAGCCTGAGGGAGAGGGAAGATTATTAAAGGAACTGCAGCGTTAGTGCTCGTTTTGAGGTATTATTCGAGATGGTTTGCAGTATATGTACCACTGATGGCGGGTGTTGATGCCCCAGTATGTAACACTGGTATTTGTGACAGTTTGCAGTTGTATTGGTAAGAGTTAGGGAGTACTATATGCACCAGTGGAGACAGGTGATAATATCCTAGAAGTAACAGTAGTATTTATGATAGTTACACAGTAACAGTAGTTAGTGACAGTTTTGCAGTAGTATTTGCATTATCTATACCAGGGGTGGGGAACCTCCGGCCTCCGGGCCGTATACGGCCCGCGAGACCATTTGGTACGGCCCTCGATGTAATTTATAAACACACGCAAAAAAGAAAAAAATTAAGAAATCTAGAGGCAAAATAATTAAACAAGCGAGTGCCTGTTTTTCCTGGCCACGGTCAGGGTCCTTGAACACAACACAAGCCTAACGCGTCATCACGTGGTATCTGTCTCGTCTGACAGGGGTGCAGTTCTGCCGGAGAGCACCAAAACGTCACTCCGGCACTTCAGATAAGGAGCCGTACACATGCCGCAGTTTCTGCGTGGCTGTGTCTTTAGCTGAAAGCCCAGTGGCGATCTGCTCATCTGTCATACTGATCAATAACTGTGTTGTTATTAGCATCTGGTTAGCTAGCTATGCTAACGAATATAAGAAGCTTTTTCTACAACCAGTGAGGCACATCTTTATATGATCATTATAGTTATAACAAAATAAGAGAATAAAGTCAACAGGTATAAAATACTATGACAGTAAAACAAAGTTGTTAATAAACAAGAATACAGTTTAAAAGGGGAGTGATTTGTAAAATATCCATAAAGAAAAAGAAATCTGCTTCCAGTTCTGTTTCATATGGGTGTTGAGAGATGTATCCATAGATCTCCTAATGTTGCTCTCAAAGTGCACCAGATTGATGCTTTTAACTTCAACGTTTAAAAATAATCTTCCCGGGGGAGCATGCCCCCGGACCCCCCCGACTTAAATCATGTCCACATGGATAGGAAACTAAATACATTTGCACACATCTTGTGTCCATGTCTTTCTGTCGTGGTGGTCATGCCACACCGTGCTCGTGCATGCATGCGCGAGTCATGGTGAGATATCTGGATTCAGAGGTTGCTCTTTCTTTGCACAGCATGAAAGAAAGGAGAAATGAATGGGCTGTGATTTTAGTTTTTTTAAGCAGAGGTCAATAATTTGTACGGCCCTCGGAGGATGTTGAAAAAATTGAAATGGCCCTTGAGAGGAAAAAGGGTCCCCACCCCCTGATCTATACCACTGGAGACAGGTGGTAGTATTCTTTGAGACAATCGTTTTGCAGTAATGTGTACTATGAAAACAGGGGATAATATCTTAAAAGTAACAGTAATATTTGACAGTTTGCAGGAATATTTGCAGTATTATATGTAGTATTTGTACTGCTGGATGCTGGCAGTAACTCAGTACACAGTAACAGTAGTTAGTGATATGTTTGTAATAGTATCTGCAGTATTATTTGCATAGTATTTGTACTGCTGGATGAACTCCCTCTAAACTAACAGTAATTAATGACAGTTTTCCAGTAGTATTATCTGCAGTACTATATGCAGTATTATTTGCAGTAGTATTATCTGCAGTACTATATGCAGTAGTATTTGCAGTAGTATCTGCAGTACTATATGCAGTATTATCTGCAGTATTCTCACCGCTGGAGGCGGGCGGCAGCTCTCCGATGACGGTCTTCAGGCCGATGGAGGAGATGTCTCTGAGCTGCTCTTTGTCCGACAGCATGTTGGTGCACAGCGTGTCCACGATGGTCTCCACCTGATACTCCTTCACCTTACTGACCAGGGGGCCCAGGCTGAGCAAAACAAACACACCCACCGTTACAAAGACACACACCCACCGTTACAAAGACACACACCCACCGTTACAAAGACACACACCCACCGTTACAAAGACACACACACCGTCCACCGTTACAAAGACACACACCCACCGTTACAAAGACACACACACACCGTTACAAAGACACACACACCGTCCACCGTTACAAAGACACACACACACCGTTACAAAGACACACACACACCGTTACAAAGACACACACACACCGTTACAAAGACACACACACACCGTTACAAAGACACACACACACCGTTACAAAGACACACACATCGAGGAGGAAACCGAAAATAAAACAACGCAGTAAAAATATTTTACCATTTGACGGCCAGATTCTGCACCTCTCCGTTCTTATCTTCCAGCAGTTTGAGGATCATCCTTACCACCTGTCAATCAAAACATCAATTAATCAAGCAATAACTAATTAAAAATACATATTTGATAACGTTTCTAAACCAGTTTCAGCCGGTTTGAACCCACCTTCCTCTCGCTGTCGTCGTCCAGTTTGATTGAATCTTTCTGTAGCTCCGTCATCAGGTCGTTAGTGGCCATAAACCTGCAGAGGAAACAGAAATGTTTTTAGAAAGACCCATCAGAAATGGAAACTCCTGAATCGGCTAAGGACTCAGATAAACATGTTTTTGCTTCAACACAAAAGGACAAAGGTTTTTAATTAAATACAAGTTGCCCTGTCAGGCTAAAGTACGGAGTCTTAACCGGAAATCTGACTTGTTTAATCATTCTTCAGTTTGTCTATTAGAAAACATTCATCATATCAGGACAAAGTCTGTATTATTTCCTCTGTCGTCAACATAGAGTCAAATATATATAAGAACTTTGTACATTTTAGGAGCAGTAAAGTGTGTAAACAGGAGGAAAATGTGTCAGCCGGACAGTTAGAAGTAAGACATGAAACAGAAATCTATTTCATCAAATTAGCTTTAAGCTGTTTATAAAACACTTGACGGTGATAAAATGATACGTCGCTGCAGATCTGACTTCTTTAATACCGAGTTATATTTTCTGAGAGCGTGTCCGATCCAATACGTGTGTGTGAGTTCCATCTGTAGGCTGCACACACTCCGCTTAAAAAGCAATTTAGACGTGTGTGTGTGTGTGTGTGTGTGTCCTGCAGGCGGCAGCGTTAGAGGATTGGAGAGGAACTGGTTTCTCCTCACAAGGTCAGCAGCACACGCTACATGATTTTTCTAACACTCAGGGTTTCGGGTAGCGGCGTCTGTCAGGAGTGACGGGAGATTACTGAGCTGAGAGCTTCCTCCAGAAGATTTACACTGTGAGGTTCATCTGTGAAACATGGAGGCTTCTCAGACTCCACATCCTCCATCCTGCTGTCTTTACCTCGTCTAAAACTGTTCTCTGTTTACACACGTTAAAAAACCCATTGATATGCTGGTTTAAAAAATGTCGTTTGATTTTTTTAGTAAAGAACACAATAGGGCAGCTTGATTTTGGACTCTATTCACCAATATTTAGATATATTTTATTTGCAAATTTAAATATATATATATATAACAACAAGTGAAAAATGTTTTTTTTTAAGTCAAAATAAATATATATGTATACAAACATTAAAAGCGTTAAACACCAACGGAGAATATTCATAAAAATATAATATAATCAAGTCAAATGGTAATTATTCAAATCTAAAACAATAAATAATAGAAATACAATTAATTAAATAAAACGTTACTGTAATGTTAGAGCAGTGATTTAACATAAATATTGAATACACAACAAATATAAATACATTAAAATCAAATATATCTTTTGTATGGTGCCACAGCCTACTGAAAACTACTAATCAATAAGCATATATTCAACATGTTGGTAAACTATGTTCAATATATTCCAGTCAGAAACTCAGCAAACATATAATGCCAATAATCCCAAGAAGCCAAGTATGCAGATTGAATATCTAAAAAGACAGACACTGATATCAAATCAGTTCTGTCAGAGTTGAAGCAAAGGGACATTAAAATACAAAATATGTGCACCAAGGGATAGCCCTGCAGTGTTAAAGTATTTATACTGAAGTATCCAAACCCCCCCCTGCTAATCCAGTCTGTTTACCTGCTGTTATTACCCGAGTTACAACACCTACCACACCCCCAGCACCAGGCTAGTTAGCACAACAACAACAACTTCTTACACTCACTACACCTGTTAGCTAAGATGCTAACTTCACAGTTAAATCCCTACAGCAACATTACACAGAAAGATCATGCTAACTTGCAGCAGTGAGCTAGCCTACAATGTTTCAAAAAATAAGAATGATACATTTTGTTATGAGTTAGTTAAGTTAAAAAAGAAGAAACAATAACATATACATTGGTCATGATAGTGAGCTAGCAAGAAAAGCTAAACTAATACAAACGTAACTTACAATAAGAAAAAAGCAAGGGAGCTGGCCTTAAAAATAATAAGAAAATATAAATAATTATTGTTCTTTTCTAAAGGTTCGTAAGACAGCCTTAACATGTATAATTTATAGAAACATCATCAATTAAAATAAATTTAATAAAAAACGTAATGACACAAAAAAAGAAGCTGGCCTTAAAATAATAAGAAAATACAAATTCATTATATTTTTAAAGGTTCGTAAGAGAGCCTAAAAAATTGAAAACATAAAAACAAAATTAATAAAAAGAAATGAACCACTGATCATGATTAACATATACTATTAATACGCATTGAGCTAGTTTAAAATAAATACAAGAAAAGTTAGTAGCCAGCTAGCCGGTTAGCTGTTAGCTCCTGTATTTACTGCTCAGCTGTCAGGTTAGCATCCCGTTAGCATGTTAGCTCCGTGAACGGTTATTAACGCTTTTCACCTGAACTGCTGTCAGATCGAACACTAACGTTTATTTAAAAAACCGTTAATATTAGCTAACTGCTGAGCTCGCGCTGTGACGCTTGATCAGACAGGTGGCAGAAGCTAGCTGTTAGCATGGAGCCCGTAGGCCTGATAGACTGTTATCTCTCTTGTGTTTATGGAGAAACACCGGGTGATCTGCTCAGGTGAGCCGGGAATACAGTCCTCTCCCCCGGGGTGTTTATTTACCTGAAGTCCTTGTCGCTGGAAGTCATTTTCTCCAGCAGGTTGGAGATGTGGTACGAGGCGCTCGCCATGTTAGCTGTTAGCCGTTAGCCTCCTGCTGCTCAGAGTGTGTGTGTTGTGTGTCTGCGGCTGTGTGTGTGTGTGTGTCGGTGCTCTGCTCTCCGGTACACGGTGTGTGTGTGTGAGTGTGTGTCTCCTGTGTTCTTGTCTCTCTCTTTACTGTCGCATCCCGGAGATTCGGTTTGTTTGAATGGAGCTCCCGTTCTCTCTGCAGAGGGGCGGGGTTAGCGGGATGGACGCGGAGGGGTCGGAGGTCGAAGGGGGAGAGCAGTTTTTTTCTCACACATTTCATATTTTTATTTTTTATTTTACCACATTTAACTACACATTTCAAATAATTAAAATAACAGCATTA
>CM062283.1:3141332-3153832 GCA_031216635.1 Dissostichus eleginoides | reverse complement strand
TACAGTTTTTGTTGATTTTTGATAAGGTATTAGTATGTAACTATTATTGGTGAGGCCTATAAAAGATTTTTCTCCTGCTTAATTACTGAAAATAACATATTATTGATCAGAAATTGGTATAAAAAAGGTCAAAGGTCACAGCAGGCTGACAGAGCTAGAGTTATTCTGTACCGTCAGCGTGTTTTGTTCTCTGATTGACCCTAAACTCAAAGGCTGACATCCAGCAGAATCCCCCTTTAATCTTTAACTGCGACTAGGAGGGGGGTGAATTCCTAAGAGGCGAGTCAGGACAGGAACACACCGCAAATACCTGAGTGTGTGTGTGTATGTGTGTGTGTGTGTGTGTGTGCGGTTTCCAGGTTAACATGTCTGCAGGGTCTTTACTGAAACACAGGCCTGTCGATTGCTAATTAACAGAAACTGAGATGTTTGTTTGTCACTGCTAAAACAGGGTTCCACTCCAACATTTGGGTACGTTAAGGTTCCTTTCCAAATGTTGGGTTCATTTCCAACGTTTGGGTTCCTTTCCAACATTTGGGTTCCATTCCAACGTTTGGGTTCCTTTCCAACATTTGGGTTCCATTCCAACGTTTGGGTTCCTTTCCAACGTTTGGGTTCCATTCCAACGTTTGGGTTCCTTTCCAACGTTTGGGTTCCATTCCAATGTTTGGGTTCCTTTCCAACATTTGAGTTCTACTCCAACGTTTGGGTTCCATTCCAACGTTTGGGTTCCTTTCCAACGTTTGGGTTCCATTCCAACGTTTGGGTTCCATTCCAACGTTTGGGTTCCTTTCCAACATTTGGGTTCCATTCCAACGTTTGGGTTCCATTCCAACGTTTGGGTTCCTTTCCAACGTTTGGGTTCCATTCCAACATTTGGGTTCCATTCCAATGTTTGAGTTCCTTTCCAACGTTTGGGTTCCTTTCCAACATTTGGGTTCCTTTCCAACGTTTAGGATCCTTTCCAACGTTTGGGTTCCTTTCCAACGTTTGGGTTCCTTTCCAACGTTTGGGTTCCATTCCAACGTTTGGCTTGGTTCCATTCCAACGTTTGGGTTCCTATCCAACGTTTGGGTTCCATTCCAACGTTTGGGTTCCTTTTCAACGTTTGGGTTCCTTTCCAAATTTCGGGTCCCATTCCAACGTCCGGGTTCCACTCCAATGTTTTGGTACGTTAAAGTTCCTTTCCAAATTTTGGTTCCATTCCAACGTTTTGTTACGTTAAGGTTCCTTTCCAACGTTTGGGTTCCTTTCCAACGTTTGGGTTCCATCCAACAATCTTTTGTTTTCCCCGAATTTTTGGAAAAAGCCAATCATGTACATTCAAGTCAAATGTATATATAGCCCAATATCACAAATCATATTTGTCTCAGAGGGCTTCACAAATCAACAAACGGAATGATCGATATGTGAAAATACCAATGAATGGGTACACACTACACAATGACACAAATACAGTTAGAATACAATCATTACAATTCCATAAATGAAGTGTCCATGAGGATGTTTAAAAGGGAGTTTAAAACCAGTCCTAACTGTACGCTGTACTAAAGAGGAAAGTCTTCAGCCCACTCTTAAATGTGTGGACACTGCCTGCCTCCCTAATCAACACTGGAAGTCGGTTCCACAGCATGCATACATGCAGCCATAAAGCATCATAATGCATACAATAACAAATAAATAAAAAAGGTGAAGGTATGAATGGAAACCCGTTGGAGCTCCTTCACGTTCATCACGTCACTCTCTCCCCTCTTACCTCCCTCTCTCTCTCTCTCTCTCTCTCTCTCTCTCTCTCTCTCTCCCTTCTGACTGAGACCACTGCTCCGGGTAGAGTTACCCAAAGGGGGGAGGGGGTAGAGAGACATTCATAAAGAGAAGAAAAGGGGAGAGAGAGAGAGGGGTTTGCGTGCGTGAGTACAGAGAGAGAGAGAGAGAGAGAGAGAGAGAGAGAGAGAGAGAGAGAGAGAGAGAGAGAGAGAGAGACAGTGCAGGGGGAGGTGGCGGTGTTAGTGGATGTAGCATTGGAAGCTAAATAAGCTAACTAGCCATGTTGCCGCTGCTGTGGTTCTGCTAGCCGGCCGCCCTGGACTCCCTAACCGCCCTGAGGTGCATCATGCCCGGCTGGAAGAAAAACATCCCGGCCTGTCTCCAACCGGACCAGGAGGGAGGTAAGACCAGCGCGAGCAGGTTCATACCGACCACCGGCGAGAGAGTGTGTGTGTGTGTGTGTAAATCACCTGAATATGTGTGTGTGTTTTATATATGTGTGTGTTTGCTAATTATCTCCCATGCAAAGCGTGAATTGGCGCCTCCGGTAGAGCGCAGACGTTCGAATCAGTGAAAGTTGGTAACTGATACCGTGTGTGTGAGTGTGTGTGTGTGTGTGAGTGTTAATCTGACGCAACGGGTGAGGTTACAATGACGTTACGGTGATTTCACGCTACCGGCTGGTAACGTGCTTTATCATGAACGCTAACCAACGGCTAACTAACGGCTGACCAACGTGGGGGAAAACAGAACGGTTGGTGCTGCGGGGCAACAACGGAGGGGTCTGCCTGTGTGTGTGTGTGTGTGTGTGTGACGACCACCTTACGTGGGTTGCAGACGTTGTTTGTTTGTGTGTGTGTGTATGTGTGTATGTATGTATGTGTGTGTGACCCCTCAGTGTGTGTGACGCTGCAGGGTCAGGTGTGTTAATATACAACCGTTAAAACCGTTACTAACGTTTCCTCCATTGAGATTTGAACTGTGTGGTATAATGCTGAAGTGTAGTAGGCCTACTTTATGTATGACATTGATTTATGTGGTAAATAATCATTATTGTATACCTACTTAATGTACATGTATTACATTATGTAATACATGTACATTAAGTAAGTATACAATGTTAGGTACTTTCCATGAGTAATATATATATCTTTGGGTTTTGCACTGTGGTTGGACAAAATAAGACTAATTTTTTAACATTATAGACCAAAACATTGATTAAATAAAGAGCATTAGATCATAAGAAGTGTGAAAACATTTGCCCCTATTGATGGATTTCATAACTTGAATTTCATTAAACTATGTATTTTCTGGATTAAGTCATTTATTATTAAATATCTTTGGGTTTGGTGATGTTGTTGGGAAAAAACAACATACTTGAAAATGTGATCTTGGGCTTTAGACATGTTATTTTAACATAAATTGACCTTACAGACCAATAAAATGATTCAATATTGAGCATTTTATCACGGGAAGTGTGGAGATAGTCTTTACTTGGAGTCCTGATTTAGAGATTTGAGACACGTTCAGTCCAGTGTGCAGAAAGTAGATTTTAAACATGATTCATAAGACACGACAGCATTTATTTGCACAGTTCTCTTTGTAATCTAGCAATAATAGTGTCACCAAACGAGAACAAATGATGTTCAGATGGACGAACAAACAGACGCGTCCTCACAGACAGTTTCTCTGCTTTTGCTGCCGGTGTCAAAGTCGGAAACCATTTTTAGCTCACGTTTACAAAACTACAAACAGAGAGCGGAGCAGAACGAGGACTCAGTCAGTAGAGGTTTCTGCCTCCAGACTTCAAATGTTGTTTCTTACCTGACGGGAAAATAAGAGAATACATCCAAGGGTTTCCAGGAAGCAGAAACATTACTCTGATTTTTTTCCTGGAGAGACACAACTCTTCGTATGGCTGCAGACGCAAGCTTTAAATGTAGAATAATTCACCTTTAATCTGCATTTAACCCGTTTTTTCTTTTACGATAAATAAAGCATTTTTTATCCAGATTAAAGAGGACATATTGTAATTGCAATACATTTGATTTATATTCATTTTCTTCCATTCATTGTTAAGGCCACTCAATAAAATGTCAGAAAAAGTGAAAAATTCTTGATTAATAATAATATTAATAATAATAATAAATGATCCTAAAATACTAATAATACAACAAAAATAAAATAGACATTACAATTACATTTATAGACTACTTGTCAAGGTATAAGACATCTTTAAAAAACATCAAAATAAAAGAAATAACACTTAAAATATAATAACACATTAATAAGTACAAAAACTAAGTATTTTGTCCTTTAAGCCTTAAAGATATACAGATTAAAAATATATAAAACTAAGAAAAACAGCACATCTCTCCATTTAGAAGCTGAAACCTGCAGATAATTGGCTTTTTGCTTTATTTAACAACATAAATGATGAATAAATGATCCAAATGTTTGCCGTTTAATGTCCTGACTGTGGCTGGAGGTGTCAGTAACCGTACCTGATAATACGTAAGGGAGCCCGAAGCTTCGCGTCGGGCTCCTGATCCGCCTGTCGGGTGTTCTTTTCCCCATAATGACCGCGTCGCTGCACATTATCCCGCTTATCACACGGCCACATTCTCAACAAAGTCACGACATGACTCCCAATATTAATTGAAATGCTTTTATAGATTTAGAAAATGTTTTTATTGATTTAAAAAAATAGTACGCTATTATTTATTTAAAATGACATGCATCCGCTAAGAAAAATAGTCCGTTGTTACCGTTTGAACTACGTAGCAACGGCAGGAACTGCTTCGATAGCGTTTTTGAGGAGCTTTTTGATTACAGATTTGAAAACATCGCTGCTTGCTTTAAAAGTAGCACAATTCATGATGTCAAACCTTGGAAAGTATCTAGATATCCCTGCCCTAATGCCAAAGGAACTGCACACTGAATATGTGTCGCCGTTTGATGTCTATGTCTGGACCGCTGCGTAAAAAGGAGGGTTTCTGCCCCGTTACTTCGCCGCTGTTTTCTTGTCCCAGTTTGAAAAGTATACAGTTCAATCGACCGGACTTCTTTCTGCAGATGTGAGCGTCCTGAACTACGGTCAATAAATCCTTGACAGCGGTCTGTCTGTTCTGGATTAACAACGTGTCACGTGTTCTGAATTGACCAATCAGAATCGAGTATTCAACTAAACCATGTAATAACTGATAATAAAATAATCCTCAAGTGTACCGAGCGCTCAGCGGGGGGGCGGGAAAATATGAATATATTAACATGTTAAATACTCAGAGCCGTGCGGGAAGAACATGATAAAAACACACAGAGGATACAGAGAGGGCAGCGGGGGGGTATTAATAGACAGCAGGTAAATAATAGATCAGCAAATAAAAGTACTACACAAGTATTTCTATAGGAAAATATCACTTATAAAGATGTAATATAAGTATTAAAGTATAATATGTGGAAAGCTTATTAACTCTGAAGATTCATAATACAAAATATATGAAAATATAAGTAATCCCCTAGTATTCATCGGTTTATTGTTTAAGTAATTTGTCCTGCAGAAATATCTCGATGCTCAGAATTATGCAGATTTTCTCTGTTTTATATGTTAATGTTTCATTTCATATCAGGACTGAAGTCCCTCAACAGAACCTGTGTCAGCATAAATGTGTTATTTATTGCTTAGGTCTTTATTATTTTGATTAAGAGGCCAAGAGATGATAGATCCTGAATGTGAATATCGTTGGGTTTCAACTGTTAGTCGGACAAACAAGATGATTTTGATAATTATTTAAACCATTTTGGAGATTAAAGGCTCATAAATGTATTCAATAATTAGTATTTTTATATATAAAGTGTGAAAATAATCGTGAGTTTAAGCACATTTAAAAAAGATCATGCTTTTAAATAGATAGTGATGCATGCTTGAGGGTGTGTGTGTGTGTGTGTGTTACAGTGTCTTTAATAGTGATGACAGTGTGTGTCTGTGTGTCGAAGTGTGTGTGTGTGTGTGTGTGTTACAGTGTCTTTAATAGTGATAACAGTGTGTGTGTGTTTCACAGCATGACATCATCCTGCCGTTTTAAGCTTTTGACTTTACTGAAGCAGAGAAAATGGCTCAAACACACACACACTTAAGACACTCAGCATCACAAACCACAGACACACACACACACACACACACACACACAGTCACGAACGACACACTGTCACACACACACACACACAGTCACGAACGACACACTGTCACACACACACACACACACAGTCACGAACGACACACTGTCACACACACACAGTCACGAACGACACACTCTCACACACACACACACACACACACACAGTCACGAACGACACACTGTCACACACACACAGTCACGAACGACACACTGTCACACACACACACACACACACACACACACACACACACACACACACACACACACATGCATACAGAAACACACACACTGTCCTTTAAGAGGTGCTGATGTCAGAACTCTGCTCATCTTTGTCTTCAGGATTACTGAAGCAGACCTGTGTGTGTGTGTGTGTGTGTGTGTGTGTGTGTGTGTGTGTGTTTGACAGTGTCATTCGTGACTGTGTGTGTGTGTGTGTGTGACAGTGTGTCGTTCGTGACTGTGTGTGTGTGTGTGACTGTGTGTGTGTGTGACTGTGTGTATGTCATGCTTAATGTATTATCCCTATCGTCTCTGACACATTCTACTCTCTCCCACCATGACACTGTGAAACAAACTGCTGACTGTGTGTGTGTGTGTGTGTGTGTGTGTGTGTGTCGCTGCGTGTGTGTCACTACTCACTACTGACTTAATCCATCCAAAATGTGTGTTTTAGGTGTGTGTAATTTAGGGCTAAGGGATACGGAAAGTAAACCAATTGCTATTTTTTTAGACCAGTAATGTGAGTGAGTAGCTTTTGCTTAAAAGTTGCCAAAAGTACGTGGACACCTGAATGTTACAGAGATGTCCCCTTAGCCTATCACGTACAATGTGTTGAGCGCTAGCCAATAGGAGCGCGAGTGTTCCGTAGTGATGTCAACAAGTATAAGTACTTATATATAAATAATATTGAATGTGTTTGTCACTCTATAGTTGCAGCTGGTTGGTGAAAGGTCATTATAATAAGGAGCCCAATCGATTAAAAAAGACACAAAATAACAGATTAGGTCTTTCATCAGGAAACACACTCAGGATGAGCTTTAACTGTCCTTCATCTGTCACACACACACACACACACACACACACACACACACACACACACACACACACACACACACACACACACACACAGCCCTGGGCAGCGTCCAGGTGGACCGACAAGCTGCTGGCATCAAACACACACACTAATTTTCTACTTGGATAAACCCAGCATGGACCCACTGCTACAAAACACTTATTAACACACACACACACACACACACACACACACACACACACACACACACACAGACACACACACACAGACACAGACACACACACACACACACATTATGTCACAGCATGTGTGTAGTCCAACAGTGTGTTTGACACCGAAAACCTGCAGAGAATGAAAATATATTTATAAATTTTCACGAGTTTCTCTGATCTGTTTCATCCATGATTGTCTTTAAGAAGCTCACAGATGTGTGTGTGTGTGTGTGTGTGTGTGTGTGTGTGTGTGTGTGTGTGCCAGCTGCAGCTTTAAGATAACTCTCCTCAGAGTAGACGAGGGAAACTTAATTTCCTCAGTCTGTCCTTGGACTCAAAGTCTATTTTAAACCTCTTTCGCACGTCGAGTCAAACACAGTTAATGTATATTATATGTATTTGTATTGAGAGGCTCGATGTGGAGCAGACGGTGTCAACTTCATGCAAAATGTCCTCTCATGTGAACAACAAACTGAAAATGTGTTCTTCGTCCTCTCACCTCTGAGGGTTGGAGCAGGAAGGAAAACTTTTTAAATCTTACACTTTAAAGTTTGTTTCTAAGTGTTTTATGAAGCCTTTTTTTATCTAACACACATTCAAGTACACAAGATCTTGCAAATATGAAATGCATATAATATAAATATGTTCAAGGACAGAAAATCATCTTTATTTTGATTATTTGCAGCTTTTCTCAGTTTTAAATCTTTGTAAATTTAATTTATTTCATGTTTGGACTCTTTTGGGGAAGAAATATGCAGTTTTTAAAGATGATTTTTCTGAGCTTCACCGTGTTTCATGTGCAGTTCATGTAATGTAATCTCATATTTTACACTTCATTCTGCACGTTCTGCCTTCCCTGCTTGTTTCCTGAATGTGTGTTCTAGTCGTGTTTATATGAAACTGTGCACAGTTCAGGTCTGTGGCGCGGCGCTTCTCTCTAACCGTTGGTCGGGAGCTGCAGACTGACAAAGGGCAGCGCGGTTATTTTAATCCATGTGAGCGAGGCCTCGGGATTAGGATTAGAGTTTGAGGAGCCGAGTTTCTGCTTTTTGTCTGCGGCTCCGTCCCCTAGTTTCTTTTTGACGTTTTTCACATGTTATATGATTTTCTGTTTCTCATCGTCGTAGTATTTCTTTTAAATCTGTGTGTAAAGTGTTCTCGGCCCACCTGAGGCCCGCTGAGGCGTTCAGGTGGGAGTCAAGAGGACGATCTTTGCATTTAAAGAGGCTTATTTCTGCTAATTTCCAGGTGGATATCAGTTTGTAGTGTCTCTAGTGTGACTTCAGTCCATGCTTTCATGTTCAAACAGCTCTTGAGCATAAAGAATTGCAGGCAAAGGAAAAAAATCCCCCAAATTCTGTATATTTTCCCCATTAAACTCATAGAAAACTGTGTAACTGTAAATGCAAATCTCTCCAAAATGAAGGAATGAACAGCTTAAATGATGTAAATGCGCCACTCTCTACCCTTTCCATCACACTTTCATTATGATTGGGGAACATTTATTAAATGCATTTTATGTGGTTCAGAAATGCCGTTGTTATTGATTATCTGCGGTCACTGGTCTTCCTGTTTGCAGCCGTTTCTCTCTCAAGGGTTTAGGTTCAGGTTAGGCCGAGCCTTCGGGGGAATGAATGGAAGTCAACGCAGTGTGTGTGTGTGTGTGTGTGTGTGTGTGTGTGTGTGTGTGTGTGTGTGTGTGTCCATTAGGAATCAAGGTCAGTCACTCAGCAGTCCATTAAGAACATGATTCACTTCCCTCCCTCTCTTTTGTTCACTTTCTAGGCCTCCCTGTCTGTCTCTCTTTCTCCCCTTCAGGCTTTGTCAATCACTGTCTGTCTGCACTGCCTGCCCCAATGCATCATGGGTAATTTTCAGCTGGACTCGGACTTCCTGAAGCGTCTAAAATGTGTCAGTTTTTCGCTTCAGGGATCTGAGTGTCTTTTTTTGAGGCTGCAGTTATCCTCAGCCACCAGCAGGGGGAGTGAGAGGATAGGCACTGTGTGTGTGTGTTTGAGTGTGTGTGTATAATCTGATTCTCCATGCTGCACACACACACCGTGGAGGCGTCCAATCGTGTTACAAAGCTGCAGAGGGCCTAAGAGCGATATGCAAATGAACCTACGCTTGTCATTTTTAAGCACACACACACACACACACACACACACACACACACACACACACACACACACACACACACACACACACACACATGTGACTAAAGTGTGTGAAGCATCGTGGGGCGTTAAAGCCCTCAGGGGTTTCTGACAGGTGAGGGAGGTGCAGCAGTCCTGAGCTCACGCTAAAGCTAATCTCACTTTTACCCAGGATTCATGCTGTGGTTTTTAAATACATTTCAATGTGTCTGAATACATGAAGGCGGCCATTAAAATGAAGGTTTGGTTTGCTCCTCCTGTCAATTTGTCAAAGTAACCGCTAAACTAGACCTATAGAGTGGTGCAGTATTTCTGTGTAGAGGACCCTGAAGGCATCATCTCTCTGGTTCAATGGGATTTTTACATTGGGTTTTGGAATTATCGAAGAAAATAATCTCAAACGTTTATGATACTTAAAGGTCCCATGTCATGCTTTTCCGGTTATTACCCGTCCCCTTGTGTGTTATGTAGCTTTTTCTGCATGTAAACGGTCTGCAGAGTCACAAACCCTCAAAGTACACCCTGTAGGGAGTAAAACTCTAACACAGAAAAGACCTGTCTATGCTGCCCCAGAACGCCTCGTTGGGGATTTCTCTTTTTCCATTGTTTTCTTCCTGGGTATGGTGACGTGTGAATACCCAAATGGACCCAATCCGTGGAGCTCCTCACACACACACACTCTCTCAGCAGCGAAACTGTGACGCTTGGGGGGGGGGGGGGTGCTAGTGGAGCCTCGCAGATGGGGGTGCTGCAGCCCCCTCATCAACCCCCCCTTCCCGCGTCCATTCGCGATGTCTCGCAGCAGCGAGCCGCGCAACGTCCCGCCAACACGGCACCCAGACCCCACGCAGCATTCTCATCTGTTTGTCATTACTGGTGTCATTTCCTGGTTGCTAACAAACGCCATTGTAAAACATAATCACTGATGTTCCGCTGTAACGGTGGAGGACTCATCAGAACAGAGTGGGCGACCTGACCAATCAGAGCACAGTGGGCTCACAGGGAGGGGGGGGGCAGGAGCTCCAACAAGGCGTGTAGGACAGAGTGAATACACATACTATACAGAGATGCTGTATGAGAAACCAATGTGAGTTTGGAACATTGAACAATATCAATCTATTCTAGTAGACCTCAACAATGGAATTATGATCAGTAGAAATGGCCATGACATGGGACCTTTAAACGTTTTGTTCGGCAGGATAATCTCCACATATTGGATATATATAAAGGAACTACAGCACGGTCACATGACTTCACGTCACCACCGCTAAGCTAAAGGTGGCTAATGTTGGGCTATAAAGGAACTACAGCACGGTCACATGACTTCACGTCACCACCGCTAAGCTAAAGGTGGCTAATGTTGGGCTATAAACGAACTACAGCACGGTCACATGACTTCACGTCACCACCGCTAAGCTAAAGGTGGCTAATGTTGGGCTATAAAGGAACTACAGCACGGTCACATGACTTCACGTCTCCACCGCTAAGCTAAAGGTGGCTAATGTTGGGCGTGATGACGTTTAGTCGTCTCATTTAGACACTTGTTAGCAACCGCTGTTTTTAAATTCACCAGTGTGGTATTTACTGACGTATTTTATGTCGTAGATTAAAAAAATATTTTCAGCTTGTGTTAACAACAGACTTTATTCAGGTTAACAACCAAAAATACATTCAGAAAACCATTGACCTCCAGATTAGGGAACAGGAAGTGATAGAACTTTGCATCTGACGTAACATTCAGGAATCTGACAGCTGCTGTTCACAACAGTTCTGGGAGGTTCCTGTTGGGAAAATCATGGAGAGATATTTCTGGAATATCAGCCCACACACACACACACCACACACATACACACACACACACACACACACACACACACACACCACACACACACACACTCACTAGAGGTGAGATTTAACGTGTCCATGAACAGACAGGAAACACGGTTTATCCCTCTGAACTCTGACCTCTGAAACTGACACAGTGATTGACAGCTGGTCAACAGGGTGTACAGTGACAGTCGTGTGTGTGTGTGTGTTGACCTCCGACCCCTGTCAGCTCTCCTCTCCCACGATGCCTTGCTGTCTGACAGATGGAAAGTGCTGACAACATACAGTATATAAATACACCGTATATACATTAAAGTCCCCACAGTTCATACAGGTGCAGCGGGATTAAGTAGTTAATTAACAGAAAAATGAAACTGTTTAATATTTGTTATAGATGTAAACATATACACCATGACAAAAATCAACTCAAATGTTCTTGAGTTTTCTAGATTTCTTGTACTGTAGGTATCGCTGTGTCACACACCTTTTAATGGACTTAAAGAAATGCCACATGATGTAGGATCAAATATCAGTTCCCAGAATCCTTTGTTTCTCAGCCCTCTCAATGTAGTATAACATTTCACTCAAGTTGTTGAAGATGTTCCTTCCCTTGCATGTGTTTTGGCAAATTTGTGTTTCTATATTTGCGTAGTTTCTGAAACTCTATGGCGTTTCTCCTAATTTAATTTTTTGTTTTTTGACGCGTTTGCACCTGTCGACCACCGTACTTAACAGATCATTTATTGTAAATATGCTGCATTATTACATACATACATATACAGGGGGTCCGCGGGGTCTTAAAAAGTATTAAAAGTTGATAAATAAATTTAACGAAAATTAAGGCTATTGAAAAGTATTAAAGGGCATTTTCCAAGGTATTACATTTTGTAGCTTGTTTCCAATAAGTATATAGATTGTCCAAAGAGGTTGTATTCTACAGTGTGCCTGAATGTAATCATTGCGTAGGTGTGTAGTGTGATTCTGTGTAGTTTATTTATGGCATCCCGTTGGATGTGACGTCATCTGAACAGGACATCGCACGCTCACTGCTTGATAGCGCGCGAAGGTCCGTTTACGCCAGTTGTTAAACAACATCGTTATGGGGAAATGCAAGTCTGCGTCCAAATGGTTGGAAGATAAGGAGGAAGGACAATCAATACTGTGTATAGTCAATGTGAGGTAAAGTGTGTCGCCAATGTAACCGGTTAGAACTCGAAGTGGCAATGAGGTCTTAAAATGTATGGAAAGGGTCTTAAAAAAAGGTCTTAAAAGGTCTTACATTTGACTTCAGGATTCCTGCATATACCCTGTATAAGTAAACTAAATG
>CM062283.1:3066332-3136332 GCA_031216635.1 Dissostichus eleginoides | reverse complement strand
GGGGGGGGTCAACAAACACCTGCTGCCAAACCATTACCTATTTTTATATTGTATTATGTTTAAGTAATATTTATATATGAAGAAAGTCAAGTTACATTCACCAAGGACGTTTAGTTTTTTGGTTTTATTGTTGGTTTGTGGCAGGATTACAGAAAAACCACTCGCCAGATTTTGATGAAACTTGGTGGAAGGTTTTAAAAGGAGACAAAGAAGAACTCATTACATTGGGAAGTGGTTCCATTCATATTTGTCTTTACGTTTGCTAGAATAGGAAGATATCAAAGATTTGGGCTCTTGTTTTTTGTCCCTCCTTGATGTTTGTTTATCTTTAAAATCTCAACCCTCCATCTTTTAGAGATGTTGACAGAGGTCATTAATGACGTGCAACAAAGACTACGGACTATTTGTGTCTTATTGATTACGATGTTTCCTTAAAACCTAGCGGGGAATCTAGGAATCATTTAGTTTCCTCAGCCAAGGATGTTCTGGTTTCAGTTTTGTTGGTTGGTTTGTTGGTTTGTTGGTTTGTTGGTTTGTTTGTTTGTTTGTTGGTTTGTTGGTTTGTTCGTCAGCCGTTTTACGGGAAAAACTACAGGCTTGATTTTCATGACACTTAGTGGAGGGGTGTCGTATCGGCCAACAGCGTTGCCGCCAGGGGGGCGTCTGCCGTCATTTGACGCCATTATTCAGCTCGGCACGCCCTGAACTCGAGCCGAGGGCGTCCAAAAAAATAAATAATTAGAGAGAAGATCGAGAGTTTTTATCGCTTGAAAGGATGAAAAGGAAAAAGTACAAGGACATCCTCTGTTGGAGGGGCAAAGGAGTCTGGTGGGATTCTTTTCGCCGCCAGCAAAGCGTGTTCCTGTGACGGAAAGTGTACTGCCGGCGAGCCTCGACGGGGGGTGCTAGTGGAGCACGCGCGTGAACTGCGAGCGCCGGAGCCTCGCAGCGGCGAAACTGAGGCTCCGTGTTAAACTGTGGTAACAGGAAGAGCCGTTTGGGAGCCGAAAGAGCCGGCTCTTCTTAGTGAGCCGAACCAAATGATCCGGCTCACTTAAAAGAGCCGGAATTCCCATCACTAATACGTAAAGAGATAGTATCTATAAGGGACGGCTCAATTCAAAATTCAAGTCACGTGACACGACGTGACGTCACCCCCCCCCCTCGGGGTGGACGCCCTCTCAGCCCGGGTCTGGCGGAAACACTGCCGGCCAATAAAGAAACTGTGAAATTTGGTAACATTTAAAGATAGTGGACTTAGCCTCGGTGGAAGTTTGCACTCTCTGAACGCCCTGTTTTTAAATGTATTTTTGGACACTAGCAGCCTCTTTTATAAACGTAATAACCCCCCAATCTCTATCTTCTATCTGTTAGACGTTGGTTGGTTGTGGTCCATGTTCACTGAGCTTATGTTTTGTTTGTCCATTGAGAGATACAGTATTTCTAGAAATCCCTTCTTGTTGTTCATTTGTTTCAGTTTCTCTGAACCCCGTTTCCTCGTTAAGGAGGTTTACGTTATACCGCTCTCCTCCTGAAGAAGGGCTAATGGACGCTTTGTATTTGCCGAAAACAATGTCTCCTGACCCAATTAAAACACCTGATGCCGGATCTCTGCTGCTCCAATAACACACAGACTATGCTCTAATAAAGGATACCTCAAGTATTAGTTGAATGGAAAGCATCCTTAGTATCTTCCTTTCCTCCTTGTCTCCTCTCCTTTACAAATTTCCCTTTCTTTTATCATCATTCCCTTGTCTTGTCTCCTCTCCTTGCCTCCTTTTCACCTTGTTTCCTTCCATCTCCTCTCCTTTTTCCATTTATTTCATCCTCCATTCTCCTACCCTTGTTTCCTTTCCTCACATTTCCCGTTTATCTTCTTCTAGTCGTTCCCTCTCCTCTCTCCCAGTGTTCAATTACAGACCACTCTCTGGAATTCTCACACACACACACACACACACACACACACACACACACACACTCCCCTCCCCCTCACTGGAATGAAGTGTGTGTGAACGAAGAAGAGGAGGAAGCTAGGAAAGGAGGCATCGTAACAAAGGATGAGAGGATGCTAAGGAGATAATGAAGGAAACACGCCTCCTCTCCCTGCTGACTCCACACACACACACACTCACAGTGAAGCAGCGGTGGTGAGATGGAGGAGTGTTAGTGAGTGTGTCAGCATGTGTGTGTGTGTGTGTGCGTGTGTGAGAGAGCAGCGAGCCCTCTGATTGGCCGGTTAGATGCAGCAGCAGCAGCGGAAAGAGAGACGGAGCCGAGGAGGAGGCTGCAGAGAGAATACAAAGAATGTGTGAGAGTGTGTGTGCATGCATGAAGCACAGAGGTGTGTGTGTGTGTGTGTAGAAACAAGGACCTGGTCTCTCTGTGGATTATTAGCGTCCGCTCGCTCGTGTGTTAGCTCAGAGTCTTTGGGACGAAGCAGAGCTCTAAAGTGTGTGTGCATGAAACACAGAGGTGTGTGTGTGTGTGTGTGTGTGTAGAAAGGAGGAGGAAACCTGCTCTCTCTGTGGATTATTAGCTTCCTGTCGTTAGCTCAGGGGTTGGACGTAGCAGGGGTTCTGGTTCTATCCTGGTCCCGTTCTTGGTTCTGATCTGGTTCTGGTGATGGAGCGTTTCCTGGCTCTGCTGCGCCTCCTGAGCAGGAGGAGGAGGAGGAGGTACCGCGCCGATGACGACTACCAGGAAGGATACGAAGACGTTTACTATTACACCAGCAAGTACAACACACACCTTCTGAGTGAGTGAGAGCTGCTGTGGATTCAACATTCAAAGCTTTATTGTCAAATGTAGCGTCAATGTAGATATGTAAGGAAGTGCCGAGCTCCTCCAACAATGCAACATGATAAAAAAAACGATAAAATAGTGCAGATGATGTTAGGAGATCAATGTGCAGGTAATGCAGGAGAAGTGAAGTATGAACATGTCAAATTAAATCCAATAAGCTAATTGTTGCAGTGAGAATGTTGTAAGTAAACCAGTTAAAGCAGGAGTCTATATAGATGGAAATAGAATAAGATAAACAAGAACAGAGTCAAATTAAATATTTTACAGTACTGTAACACCAGCAAGTACAACACACACCTTCTGAGTGAGTGAGAGCTGCTGTGGATTCAAGATTCAAAGCTTTATTGGCATATGTAATAATAATAATGATAATAATAATAATACATTGCGCTTTTCCTAATGCTCAAAGGCGCTTAAATGTAGTGTCAGTGTAGATTTGCAATGAAGTCCTGAGCTCCTCCAACAATGCAACATGATGAAAAACAATAAAATATTGCAAGAGAAACGGTAGAAATAGAAATAAAACGTTTCCGTGACAATGTTGTAAGTAAACCAGTAAAAGCAGGAACAGTGTAACATTAAATATTGTACAGACTATACTGTAACCTGATTATACCTGAAATGCAATGCAAATAAAAACAAGAGATAATAAATAACAAGATGTTTATTACATTATAACAATTTAATCTTAGAAAACAAGAAACCAAGATATAACATGTTTTAAATATAGTAATAGTTTTAAAATGCTGTTTGAGCTTCATTCATCAAAAGCATAGACTACATTTGTGTTTAATACATCAGGTGTCCATCTACTCCGTGTTTGTGTGTGTGTGTGTGTGTGTGTGTGTGTGTGTGTGTGTGTGTTGTATTATAGATGAAGGGCTGCTCGGTTACAGACACACTCTCAGGTATCCAGGTGACGGGGGGGCAGGTGGTTTGTGGGTAATAATAACAAGGGAGGAAGTGTTGACTGTGGAGAGGAATGTGGACAATGTTGGGAACACACGCTCACACACACACACACACACACGCTGACTGATGCCTGGGACATACATTTATGAACAAGGAGCAGATGCACTAAATGATGGCAAAAATGGCAGTCTGTGCCGTAGTGTACCAAAAAAAAGCTTAATAAATACAAACGAATAAACATAATGAGGTTTTCAGTAGCGTTTCTCTTTTAAAATGGATATAAAAGCAGTTTTACAAACATCAAAACTGAGTGGCATTGCTAGCAAACCAATCCATAGTTGAAAAAAACGAATACAAGTACTCAAACATGTACAGAAAAACACACAAAACATTTAAATAGTGTTGCATTGTTCGTAGACCGTGACATGATTTATAAACAAATATGTAGGACAATGGTGCACCGCCAGGTAATGGTGGATTCACTGGGTGTGTTTGTACTGACACAGTTTGTAGTTTTCTGCCTCTGTTCTCCTGTTTCTGCTCCATGAGCTTTAATCTTGAGCCCTTATTTGTACCTTGTGTTTGAGGCCTCTGTTATTAACCTCTCTGACTCTTAAAGCTCTCAGATCAGACGTCTCAGAGGAGTTCAGGTCTCTCCTCAGCGTGTCCCGTCTTGTCTCTTTTGACTTGTTTTTGTTCTGATCGTGGTGTCTTTAAACGCGGCCCCTCCAATCAGCCTCTCCATCTGTGAAGCAGTCCAGATCCCAGAGTCCATAATGGAGCTTTTATTTTTATATTTAAAGGAGGTTGAAACACTTTCCTGGTTCCATCACATTCTTCTTCTGCATCATTAAATTAACCGTAAGCACACTCATGATTATTCATTCATTAAAAAAAGGAAAATGTACATCCTCTAAAAATATAGTACAGTTGAAATCCTTTGCAACTAAATCTTCAACCCCCTTATTTCTCAATTAGCTTAGCCTGCAAACATCTACAAATGCAACTGTATCAGCAACTAACTAAGAAATCGAACTTATCCCTCAACTTAGTGTGCAACTAACCAAGTCCACAACCTACTAAGTTTGCAACCATATTGGCAACTAATTAAGTCTGCAACTACGTCTACAAATAACTAAGTGTGGAAATATATAAGACTGCAACCAACATATTCTTCAACTAGGAAATTGTGTGCACTAGTGCATCGAAGTCATTCTGCAACCAATTAAGTCTGCAACCAACAAATCCTGCAACTTAATAAGTCTGCAACTAACCAAATATGCAACTGCCTAAGTCTGCAACAAACTACTTCAACGTCTAATCCTGCAACTAATCAGGTCTGCAACCAAGTCTTTAACGAACTTAATATACTAAGTCCGCAACCAAGTCTTTAACAAACTTAATATACTAAGTCCGCAACCAAGTCTTTAACTAACCTAATATACTAAGTCCGCAACTAAGTCTGCATCCAAGTCTTTAACTAACTTAATATACTAAGTCCGCAACCAAGTCTTTAACTAACTTAATATACTAAGTCCGCAACCAAGTCTTTAACAAACTTAATATACTAAGTCCGCAACTAAGTCTGCAACCAAGTCTTTAACTAACTTAATATACTATGTCTGCAACTAACCAAGTGTACAACTTAAACTCCAATTACCTTATTCTCAACGAGCTTATGTTGCAACTGGCTTAGTCTTTAAAAACTAATCCTCCAACGACTAAATCCGCTACTAAGTCTGTCCCTCATTTATGCCGGAACCAATTAATCCTGTATATTTAAATTATTTATCATTATTTATTTAGCATTTTTCACTCATTCCTCACATCTAAATGTACTCATGCCTCCACTGCTTGTTTATATGTTCTGCTGAATCTCACACTCAGATGTCTGCTGAGCTTGAACGATATTTACAAATGTATTTTAGTTGAGTGTGTGAACTCTGGCTCACACAGACCTCCCTGCAGAGAGGAATCTGCAGACCTGATTAAAGTGTGTGAGGCTGTATGAAGTTTCTCTCTGGTGTCTCGGATGTCTTTGAATAGTGGTACACACGATATTTGTGCAGAAATATTAGGATTTTTCTACTTAAAACGCTGGAAATATTGTGAGCTTTTTACGTTTTTCAGCATTTATGTGAGACGGGTTGTGTTTCCGTGTTCATATCACACACTAGATCTTATTATTCTGTTGTCCAAAATTACTCTGATATTCCATTGTTTGTCGTGTGTGTGTGTGTGTGTGTGTGTGTTTAGCAGAGCTGCCAGGACACATTTCTTGCAGCTACTGTAATTCTATATGATGGCAATTTAAGGGCGGTTGACTGGCTAACCCTGGAGAGACACAAACATAGCACACACACACATACACACACACACACACACACACACACACACACACACACACACACACACTCACACTCACTCATCATATCTTCCTCAGTGTGATTTTAGTCCCTCTTTGTGTTCATTGATCTTGTCTGGTTTGGCCTATTTTTATTCTGGTACTTTGCGTCAAGATTTGTTTTAAAAATAATTAACACAACTGTCTTCAAGCAGATTCAAATTGCGTGTTTTGTCCAAACGAAAGCAAATATAGTGAGTTTATAATGATGTGTAACTGAGAGGAGCAGCAAATTACTGCTGGATTAGACCTTAATGAGGTTTTTTATAATCTCCTACAAAGAAAACATGCTAAGTCTGCAACCTAATGAGTCTGCAACTAAATCATCCTGCAAATAACTTGCCCTTTAATTATTGAAGTCTGCAATTTACTAGATTTGCAACTAACTTATGTTGCATAAGCTTTAAAAATACTTTTTTCACGACAGAGTACAGGTGTTTGAGGAATGACGGGTAGAATTTCTCGGTGTGAGCTATAGATAAACTCAGCAGAGAGGAATGAGTCCTAAACCTAGAAGCACCTACTCCCCAACATTAGCCACCTTTAGCTTAGCGGTGGTGACGTGAAGTCATGTGACCGTGCTGTAGTTCCTTTATAGCCCAACATTAGCCGCCTTTAGCTTAGCGGTGGTGACGTGAAGTCATGTGACTGTGCTGTAGTTCCTTTATAGCCCAACGTTAGCCACCTTTAGCTTAGCGGTGGTGACGTGAAGTCATGTGACTGTGCTGTAGTTCCTTTATAGCCCAACGTTAGCCACCTTTAGCTTAGCGGTGGTGACGTGAAGTCATGTGACCGTGCTGTAGTTCCTTTATAGCCCAACGTTAGCAAAAATCCCATTGAACCAGGGAGATGCTGCCTTCAGGCTCCTACAGATGGTCTATAGGCCCCCTATATTACATTAGATCTTGTACTGTAGCCTCACCAGGAGTGTATTCATAATGTCTGGCAGGTGGAGGTGTTACCCGCCTCTCACCTGTAGGAACACAGACAGCTGCTGCTCCTCCTACAGAAACATGGCGGTGCATACATTTGCACACAGATGAGGTGGAAGGTTTTGCACTCATGTGTGAGGAGAAGCTTGTTGACATGGAAAGATTGTTGCTCATTAATGCTTAAAATAAAGATTCATTAGCATAACAGCTCTGTGTTTTACATGATGGAGACTAAGGGGGGGGGGGGGGGTTATTCTGTTAAATATATTTACACATTTATTCTTTTTTTCTTTATTTTTTATTTTTTCTTTTATTTAAAAAATGTTTCCCTTATTTTTATTTGTTTTAACGTATTTATTATTACATTTTTATAATATTTATTCAAATTTGTTCTTATGGGGGGCATAAAGATAAAAATGAAATACAGTTAAAACTATATTTAAATCAAATCAAAGACTCAAACTGGGAAAAAGTACCATTTTGTATTTTTACAATGTCATTTTAATGCAGTAAAGGATCAAAATATTAGTTAAAAAAAAGAAGCTAAAAAACTATTTTATTTATATTCTCGGCTGCCTTCACACCTGGCTGTTCTTCTTCTCCTGCTCCTTTAGAGGTAGAACGTGGAGTAGTTATCTTCAGGAGTTACTTTAATTAATCTGCAGGCGTCTGGGGGTCAGGAGACTCTCCTCTCATTATTTAGATATGATGTTTAATTAGTTCTCCTAAATTAAAGAACAACAGTTTCTTTTTGTCTGCGCTAATTCCTCCTGAACAGAGAATTCAACTTTGAGCTTTAGAAAAACACAGTATGTAGTGTCTCTACTTTAAAGAGTCCTCTCCTGCTGATGTTCAGGTGTATATCAGTATGTAGTGTCTCTACTTTAAAGAGTCCTCTCCTGCTGATGTTCAGGTGTATATCAGTATGTAGTGTCTCTACTTTAAAGAGTCCTCTCCTGCTGATGTTCAGGTGTATATCAGTATGTAGTGTCTCTACTTTAAAGAGTCCTCTCCTGCTGATGTTCAGGTGTATATCAGTATGTAGTGTCTCTACTTTAAAGAGTCCTCTCCTGCTGATGTTCAGGTGTATATCAGTATGTAGTGTCTCTACTTTAAAGAGTCCTCTCCTGCTGATGTTCAGGTGTATATCAGTATGTAGTGTCTCTCTACTTTAAAGAGTCCTCTCCTGCTGATGTTTAGGTGTATATCAGTATGTAGTGTCTCTACTTTAAAGAGTCCTCTCCTGCTGATGTTCAGGTGTATATCAGTATGTAGTGTCTCTACTTTAAAGAGTCCTCTCCTGCTGATGTTCAGGTGTATATCAGTATGTAGTGTCTCTACTTTAAAGAGTCCTCTCCTGCTGATGTTCAGGTGTATATAAGTATGTAGTGTCTCTACTTTAAAGAGTCCTCTCCTGCTGATGTTCAGGTCACCACCGCTAAGCTAAAGGCGGCTAATGTTCTTCTTCTTCTCTTCTTTTTAGCCACATTTGAAAAGTTTTGTTAACATTCGCTTGAGAGAGCTCCATCTGCTTCACACACACACACACACACCACACACACACACAAACACACACACACACACACACACACACACACACACGTTAACCTGACAGGCTGACTGAGACTGCCGACACTAATTAAAGGTTTACACTTCCTCCTCTTCCTCTTCTCTGGAACAGTGTTATTATCACCAACACAAAGTGTTTGTCAGTGTGTGTGAGTGTGTGTGTGTCAGTCAATGTGTGTGTGTTTGTGTGTGTGTGTGTGCTTACATAAGGAGATGTCATGGTGACTCAAACCCACGTGTTTAACTTTTAACACACACACTCACAGTCACAGTGTATAATTCTGATTTGGTTATTTTGAAATGCTGGAGGCTGTGACGATAACCTGTAACTTGTGTGTGTGTGTGTGTGTTTCATCTCTGAGTCCCTCTTTGTACGGTGCGGGGTCGCTCTCATCCCCTCAATTATTCATCAGCTTGTTACCATGGTAACAGCTGCAGCCACTGTGTGTGTGTGTGTGTGTGTGTGTGTGTGTGTGTGTATGATAACTTCTGAGGGACGATGTCAGACCTCTGTGACTGAAGACAGGAAGTGCTACTGATACTATAGCACGTATTTATAATACAATATGTAACCTCGTTTAAAGACGACCTGTTATTCTTCTTCTGTGGTGTTCCCTCTCCTGCTGTGTGTTATATCGGTTTTAGTGCATGTAAATGGTCTGCAAAGGCAAAAATTACAAAGTTCCGGAACATAATGACATCACTATGGAACACTTGCGCTCCAACAAATTGTACATGATAGTGTAAGGGGGCGGGACATCTTTAAGCTGTTGACCAATCACAAGTATTTATAGTGGAACCAGTAGCTACTGCTCTATAGAGAGGCGAAGTCCCTCCCTTTCCGGGGGAGCTCCATGGGACCTTATTTCGGAGAAAGTATGTATTGAAGTCAATGGAAAGAGAAAGATTATCTTTCAATCCCGTTTGAATTGTGCCACGAATTACACGTATGATGTTTGTCAATTTAAAAGATAATTTTGCAAGTCAAAAGAATAAAAATGTGTCGTAAAAATGTGAAGTAACACTTTTTTTGTGTGAAACCGCTCAATGAACTACATCTCCCGTCTCGCACCACACACCAAGACGGCTGTCACGTTGGCACATTTCACTTCTTTCTTTCAGAATGAGGCGGAAAGTATTAAAAGAGGTGAAAATCACTCCAAGTCTGGGCGTGTTGAGAGCTGTACATACACACAAGGGGAGTTAGTCGGTTCCGTAAGAGCCAGCATGCGGGACCGGGATTCTGGGATTTGAAGTCTTTATAGTTGCGTATTTTCCATAGTCTTATATTTCAACAGTTTTACGACAAACTGTGACTTTTTTGACATGGAAATAATTTTTTAAGATTGACAAACATAATATGTGTAATTCGTGGCACAATTCAAACGGGATCGAGAGATAATCTTTCTCTCCCCATTGACTTCAATACATAATTTTTCCGAAATAAGTCCCATGGGTCGGAAGTAGATGGGCGTGACTTCGCCTCTCTATACCATGTTTCACTTTTAGTACATTTTTGCAGCAGAAGTATTATTTCTATATTTTTAAATGAAATATAAAGGTGTATATTCTAACTTGCAGTATCAATACACAATTACCAGCTGGGCTTTAGTTATATCTCTTCTCTCTGAAGAACACTTTTCTTTTAATAAAAAACCAACCCTAATTTAATGTGCTAATTTATCCTATTATTCTTATTTTATATTCTTATGAATATTGTTCCAATTTCTTACTATATTTCATTTTAAAATAGAGGAACCGTTACAAAACCCAGTTCCCCCCGAGATAAATCAAGTATTCTGAGTAGTAGTAGTAGTAGGTGTAGCAGTAGGAGTAGGAGTAATAATAAATATATAGTATATACAGTAAATACAGTACAGGGCTGTGCTGCCATGTTTCTCCTGCAGGGGGCGATAGAGACTCACTGAGAGGATCACCTTCATAACAAACCATCAGAAATCAACCATCAGTGTGCTTACTGAGAAGAAGAGAGCTGTGTTTAATATGCTGTTATAGGAATATCACTGCTAACACACACACACACACACACACACAACACCACACACACACACACACGCACACACACACACATGCACACACACGCACACACACACACACACACATTAATCCGGTGTAATCCTCTGCTGGGACACTGACCCACATGTCTGACCGCCTCTCTACCTGCTGGGCGAGGACATGCCCCCTCCTGCAGCCTCAGCCAATGAGAGCGCAGAAGGGCAGGACAGCTGCTTTCTGATTGGTTAATAAAACACTTGTATTATGTTCTCATTATAAGCTGCTTTCAACATTGTGCCACATTTCTACTTTAGTTTAAAAAATGTACCAATATTTACTATCTTACCATCGAAGTACTTATTAAAATATTCAAGTATCGTCATTTTGTTGTAGTACTTGAAATGAGTGTTGATCAGAAGAGGGGACAGATCATAGGATGCTTCCTTCCTTCCTTCCTTACTTCCTTTTCTCCCATTCTTTCTTTACCTCATTTAATTCATCCATACTTCCATCACTTCCTTCCTTCCTTTCTTTGCATCCTTCAATCCTTCATAATTTTCCTTTCCTTCTGTCCTTCCTTTGCTTCTTGTTTTCCTTTGCTTTCCTCCTTCCCTTGCTTCCTTCCTTTCCCTTCCTTATTACGATTCCTTCAATCCACCCTTCCTTTGCTTCCCTCATCCCTTCAGTCCTTCCTTCCTTTCTTTGCATCCTTCAATCCTTCATAATTGTCCTTTCCTTCTGTCCTTCCTTTGCTTCTTACCTTCTTCTTGTCCGTACTCTTCCATCTTCCTTTTAGCCTCTCTCCTATTCATTACTTCCTTTGCTTCTTGTTTTCCTTCCCTTGCTTCCTTCCTTTCCCTTCCTTATTAAGATTCCTTCAATCCTCCCTTCCTTTGCTTCCCTCATCCCTTCAGTTCTTCCTTCCTTCATTTCCTTACTTCCTTTCTTCCTTCTTTCCTTCCTTGTATATTTTATTCACTTCTTCCTTTATTTACTCATTTCATCTTCCTTTCGATTCCCTCAATCCATCCTTTCTTCCTTACTCCCTTGATTTACTGCTCTTCTCCATCCTCTTTTCCTTTTTTGAATTCATTCCATCCTTTCCTATTTCCTTTTCTCATCCCTCCTTCCATCATTCCCTCTTTCCTTCCATCCCTCCTCCCATCATTCCCTCTTTCCTTCCTTCCTTACTCCTTACATTTTTCCCTTTTTTGAATTCCTCCTCTCTATTTTCTGCATTCGTCTCATTGTATCCTCTCCTCCTCTCATCCATGCAGCTGCACACATTAACCCAGCAGCCTCTCCCCCCCTCTCTCTCTCCCCCTCCCTCCCCCCTCCTCATCCTCTTCATCCTCCCATCTGCGCAGACTCTGCCTCCCCCCCTCCCTCCTCCTCTGCTTCATTTCATGGAGGATCTTCACATCTGCAGCCTCTCTCTCTCTCTCTCTCTCTCTCTCTCCTCTTCCTCCTCGTTCTGCCTCTGTTTGAGGAGGTCGTCCATCTCTCGCTCGCCCGCTGAGGAAGAGGAGGAGGAGGAAGGGGGAGGAAGGAAGGAAAGGGGGAGTAAAAGGAGGTGTATCTGCATGGAGGGGGGGGGCCGCTCGGCTCGGCTTTACCATGATCGCCGTGTCGTTCAAATGTCGCTGCCAGATCCTGCGCAGGGTGAACAAAGGTAGAGAGAGAGTGTGTGTGTGTGTGTGTGTGTGTGTGTGTGTGTGTCTGTGTGTGTGTGAGAGAGAGACAGACAGGGTGTTTGCATGTGTTACATACATGTGTGTGTGTCCGATGGGCGAGCAGCGTTTGGTGTAAACTGCTGACATTGAAAAAGAGAGAGAGAGCAGGCTGTTTATGACCGTGTGTGGTGTGTGTGTGTGTGTGTGTGTGTGTGTGTGTGTGTGGAAAATGATCTCTTGATGGATTCATTCAGTCGATGGCTGCAGGTGGATGAGACCTTCAGAGCGTGTGTGTGTGTGTTTAAGTGTGTGTGTGTGTTTAAGTGTGTGTGTGTGTGAGAGAGAGATTGCATCTTATTTTCATGAATGTAATATTCATGGTGTGTATTAGCAGGGGAGGAAAAAGGAGGGCAGGAACTGTGTGTGTGTGTGTGTGTGTGTGTGTGTGTGTGTGTGATTTCCCTCTGATAGTCTGATGCTGTTTGAAGCTTCAGGTGTTTGTTTTTTACTCCTTTTGAAATCCTATATAGGTTTACACACACACACACACACACACACACACACACACCACACTTTGAAACTGAACAAAATCCAGATTACTTAAAAAAAGACATTATTTAGAAAAGTTCAATAATCTACGAGCTGATAAACCAGACCTTCCTTTTAAATCAAAAAGATAAATATAAAATAACAAAAAAAGATACAGAGCTTAGATCCTTTAAGGGAAGAAGAAGATAATTAAAAAATATTATAAAATATTAATCTGAATTTTTTTCTGAATTATTATTTGATTTTAAATGTATGGCAATAATTTATTCATTTTTTAAATCATTAACATATTTTCTTCTTTGAGGTTTTATCTAGAGCTGAAAAGACACACATATAAGACCTCGTGAATAAAATGTGAAAAAACATGTTAAAAAAAAAAGAAAAAAAAAAGAAAGTTGCTATCAGAAACAATGCCCGACTGTTTTGGACGTAATATGGTCGGTGTTTACATTAGCATCGCTAACACTCAGAGCTAACCTGTACTGGAGAGCATGTGTGTGAAGAAGCAGGAAATCAAAAGGAACTCACCTTGTGGTATAACCGGCAAGAGAGAAAGCCTTTGAGCTCCATACTGTTTCAGAAATAATCCTTGATAATCCATGATATGGCGTTTCATCACGGCAGTATTTAGTTTAGACAGTAGCTGCCGGGTCCCGCATGAGCTCAGACCCCTCCTCTTTAAAGCTTTATACCCCAAATCAGCACTTTAGAAACAGGAAGTGAAATAGAGGGAGATGAGGCGTGGCTAGAATGGGTGATCTGTTTGGTATTTTGAGCAAAACACTTCATAGACATGTTTTTATATATTTGTATATATCTGAGACCTATGCTATTGCCTACAAATAGCATGATGGGTGACCTTTAAAATATAAATATTTAAATACTTCCTGTTCAGCTTATATTTCTTGACCAAAGTCTGCAGACACACCTCTACAAATATTAATAATATTACAAGTAATTTATGTGCTTTTACTTTTAAAATATTTCAATGCTGTTAACATCTTAAAAATAATTAAATGATATTGTCTGATTACTTTTTACAGACTTTGTGTCAGTTGTAATTCTTTTTTGAATGTATCTTATTTTTTAATTGAAAAGGCAGTTTTATCTTTTAATATGACTGCTGTTCTGTGTGTGCTCTCGTCTTCGCTGTTAATTAAAGTATGAAAATTAAAAATAGATCATGGCAGTGTCGCCCTCAGAGGATATTAAAAATAAAACTGAAAACATGTTCAGTCCTGTGCTGTGGAGCATCGAGTTGGTTTCATGCTGGATTTATCTAGTGAAGTTTGTGTCGAAAAAATAATTGTGCAGAAAATATTCTTATTATTGATTAATCTTTATTTAAAGGGGCCCTATTCTGCTTGTTGGGGGTTTCCCTCTCCTGTAGTGTGTTCTAAAGGTTTTTTTTGCATGTAAATGGTCTGCAAACACATTGTACATCAGCAGGAGAGGACTCTTTAAAGTAGAGACACTACATACTGATATACACCTGAACATCAGCACGAGAGGACTCTTTAAAGTAGAGACACTACATACTGATATACACCTGAACATCAGCAGGAGAGGACTCTTTAAAGTAGAGACACTACATACTGATATACACCTGAACATCAGCAGGAAGAAGAAACATTTTGTTGTCTCTGGATATTATTTTTTTGTCGCTGTAGTCATTCTAATCTGCTCTAGATCTATCCTCCTCTGTTTGGCTCCAGCAGCTGAGCTCCAAAACACAATGAGACACACACACACACACACACACACACACACACACACACACACACACAGCGTATCTAACTGAGATGAAAGCCTCCTCCTCATGTAGGACAGCATCTCTCAGGCTGCAGCTCATACTGAATATATAATATACCAAAATATACTACACTGTGGAATGTAGAATACAAAATTACTTGTTTAGAGTGGTGCAGGAATGAGTCCTAAAACCCGGAAATGAATCAGTATTTGATCACGTTTGTGTCCCTGGGTCATGAAATCAATGGTGTTTCTTAATGTGTATTTGGTTGGTGCCTGAAACATCATCATGCCCAACATTAGCCTCCTTTAGCTTAGCGGTGGTGACGTGAAGTCATGTGACCGTGCTGTAGTTCCTGTATAGCCCAACATTAGCCTCCTTTAGCTTAGCGGTAGTGACGTGAAGTCATGTGACTGTGCTGTAGTTCCTTTATAGCCCAACATTAGCCTCCTTTAGCTTAGCGGTGGTGACGTGAAGTCATGTGACCGTGCTGTAGTTCCTTTATAGCCCAACATTAGCCTCCTTTAGCTTAGCGGTGGTGACGTGAAGTCATGTGACCGTGCTGTAGTTCCTTTATAGCCCAACATTAGCCTCCTTTAGCTTAGCGGTGGTGTCGTGAAGTCATGTGACTGTGCTGTAGTTCCTTTATAGCAGGGCTATTCAATTACAAATTCAGTTGGGCCAGACATTCAACACAACAAATTAGCATTCATTTAACAGAATCTGAGGCATCTCAAAGTGCATAAAAAACAAAAAGTGCACAGTTGTAGCATTACATTTGTTCGCTTTAGAAGTTAAATATTCAGGTAATTTTTTTGAACCAGGCAACATCACAAAGTGCATTTAACCGAATACAATAATAGCAGTCTTAATAAATGTCTTCATACATTTTTGGCTCATAGGATGTCAATGCAATCCTAAGACATTGGTGAAGAGTGCTGTCAGTCAGGGAGCAGCGAGTGCTACTTTTGATTGAGTTCATGTGTGAAAAGCTTGATGATCCAAACATACTGAGCACACAGGTCGCTACTCTCTGAGCGTTAGGGAACTGCTGTTTGTTGACGTCACTCCAAAACTTCGCTGACCCGTTAGTGCGCTGCTCTTTTGCCATGGTTACGGATGACTGCATGTCAATAAGTTCCAGTGTACATTTCCCTTCATCGATGGAGGGGACCACTTCCTTTGCTCTGGTGGATACGTCCCCCTCTATTGCAACGGTGAAGGGGTCTCTGGCAAAGCCCATCACCTCTGTGGGCAGAGCAAGTCCATCCAATCGACCGGCAAAGTTCTCTTTCAACCTGGCAATGAAATCTGTAATCACATCCGTGATTTGTGCCGGGGATGTGATGTGTTTGTGGAGCGTCGGAAAATGCAGCATGCGACCCGTACTCAAGTCGGTCGCGAAAAGGTCCAGCTTGACTTGGAATGCGCGCATCTTGCTCCACAAGATCAATGACCGTTTTGTGTCTGTTTACGCTTCAGAGTTGAGAGAGACATGTTTTAGAGTTGCTATCATAGGACCACCGTTACTAGCACCACTAGATGCACTTTCAAAAGAAATCCCATTGAACCAGGGAGATGCTGCGCTACTATTGAATGCAAACCTGGCTATTGAGAGCGCTTGCAGAGGATGTTAAAAATACGGATGGAAGTCATAAATAATTGTTTGTTTGTTTGTGTTTCAGATGAAGGGGCGTACACCAAACACTCGCCGGGGTCGCGACCTCCTGATGGAGCGCTGGCCATCCGGAGGCAGAGTATACCAGGTAACACACAGGATCTATTCTATTATCCCTTATCTATTCTATCCATTCCTGCAGAGCTAATGGGGGTTACCAGCTGTGCAAATAGGACACAAACACACACACACACACACAGACACACACACACACACACACACACACACACACACACACACACACAATCTGATGTTGTTAGCAGTTTATCTCCTCCACCTGCAGCTGCTGTCCTACTTACCTCATCACACCTCAGCAAACTGGAATTTGTTAATTCGGCACACATTTTACTCTAAATTAATATTATAATTTTTATGTCAACATAATAAGTAATAATTGTATTGTATTTATGTCATTATTATTTTATTATTTTATTTTATTTATGTCATTATTATTTTATTATTTTATTTTATTTATGTCATTATTATTATTGTCATTATTATAATTTAAATGTATTTTCCCAGTCTGCTCTGATTGGTTAGCTAGTCGGCTTAGAGATGTCCCGCCCTCTTAGCCTTATCACGTACAATATATTAGAGCGCTAGCCAATAGAAGCGCGAGTGTTCCGTAGTGATGTCACCGTGTTCCGGAACCAAACAATGGAGTCTCTCTCTCTTCTGCTCTCTGTAAATCCCTCTTTAAACAGTCGGACGCCCCAGATGTTAATCGTGTCTGAATGGACGTTTCTGAGAAATCCTGTTTTATCACCTGAGCGCCGCTCTCTCCTCTCTCTCTCTTTCTCTCCTCTCTCTCTCTCTCCTCTCTCTCTCTCTCCTCTCTCTCCTCTCTCTCCTCTCTCTCCTCTCTCCTCTCTCTCTCTCCTCTCTCTCTCTCTCTCTCTCTCTCTCTCTCTCTCTCTCTCTCCTCTCATTCTCTCCTCTCTCTCTCTCCTCTCTCTCTCTCTCTCTCTCTCTCTCTCTCTCTCTGTCTCTCTCTGTCTCTCTCTCCTCTCTCTCTCTCTCTCTCTCTCTCGCTCTCTCTCCTCTCTCTCTCTCCGCTCTCTCTCTTCGCTCTCTCCTCTCTCTCCTCTCTCTCTCTCTCTCTCTCTCTCTCTCTCCTCTCTCTCTCTCTCTCTCTCTCTCTCTCCTCTCTCTCGCACTCTCTCTCCTCTCTCTCTCTGTCTCTCTCTGTCTCTCTCTCGCTCTCTCTCTCTCCTCTCTCCTCTCTCTCTCTCCTCTCTCTCTCTCGCCGCTCTCTCCTCTCTCTCCCCTCTCTCTCTCTCTCTCTCTCTCACGCTGCTCAATATTTCAGAGACACGATGAAATATAAATGACAGAATAGACGATGACTTCACTTCTGAACGTTTCCCCGATTATTTATTTATTTCTCTGAACTGAGAGAGGAAGACGTCTGAGTGCAAGGGAGGGAAGGAGGGACAGATGGAATAAATAAATAAAAGTATATATATAGAGAGAAATGTTCATATTAAGAATATTTAAATGTATATATAGAGAGACATTTTTTTATCCCACTGATATTTAAATATATATATTTAATGGTAATGCTGACGTTATTTAATGTTGTTATTGCAGATGAGTTTCGGGGCTGCTCGGTGGTGGAGCTGATGAAGAAGGAGGGGACGACGCTCGGCCTCACGGTGTCCGGCGGCATCGACAAAGACGGGAAGCCGCGGGTTTCGAACCTGCGGCAGGGAGGCATCGCCGCCAGGTACACATCAGATACTCATCTAATACTCATCTGTTTTAAATATATGTTTTTACTTGCTGTCTGTCAGGGTGAGCGAAGAAGGCAGGACCCAAATGCAGGAACAGATACAGGGTTTAACCGAAGATACCTTTATTTCAAGGCTTTAACATATAGAGCAGAACTCTCTTTGTCCCTCGTGAACACATTCAACTTCGACAAGGATAACAATCAGGCAATCAGACAGGAGGGAAACACAGAGACAGGAAGTAAGAGCAGACATAACTGGGGGGTGCACACCTTTCAGAATAAAACGGGAAAACAAAGACAGATCTTGACAATACAAAATAAAACACAGACAGATCGTCCCAGAGTTAACTTCAGCAAAATATAGATTTAAAGCTGATTTTTAAAAATGTTTTTGTCTCTCTGTGCAGGAGCGACCAGCTGAACGTGGGCGACTACATCCGCTCCGTGAACGGCATCAACCTCTCCAAGTTCAGACACGACGAGATCATCAGCCTCCTGAAGAACGTCGGGGAGCGCGTCGTCCTCGAGGTCGAGTACGAGCTGCCGCCCATCTGTAAGTACTGACCAGAAAACACACATGAAGTACATTCAATCAATCAATCAATCAATCAATCAATCAACAACTTTATTAATCCCGCAAGGGGCGATTGGTTGTGATTAGCTTATGCCATGTACACAGGCAGGAACATACAGGAAGAAAGCACATTGCATTTACCGTACAGTTACTGTGATTCAAGGTCCTTTGGTTCTCCACATTTAATCAATAAGACTGAAACATTTGTGGAAATTTGATGGAAGAAATATTTGGAAATTGGCTGAAAAAGGCTGTGAAAAAAGTTAGAAAATATGTGAAAATTGAAACCAAAAGATTCTGAGGACAAAAGTAAAATATCGTCCAGAAAATGTATAAAAAATGTCCAAAAACCATGATAAATGTTCAGATAAATGTTTTAAAAATGTCTGAAAATGATGCATAAAATTGTTTAAAAGTGATATTAAAAATATCTTTAAATGTTTTGATACATGTCTGAGTAATATGTGCAAAATGTGGTACAAACTATTAAGAAGTAACATAATAATAATAATTAATTAAATTTATTTAGCGCTTTTCCGAATGCTCAAAGTGCTTTACATTACACATATTATATATATATTTGTTGTATATTTGTTTACATATATTTTGTAACGTGATGTGTGTGTGTGTGTGTGTGTGTGTGTGTGTGTGTGTGTGTGGTGTGTGTGTGTGTTGCAGCAGTGCAGGGGTCAGGGGTCATGTTCAAAAACGTGGAAGTCACGCTTCACAAAGACGGAAACAGCTTCGGCTTCGTCATCCGAGGTGAGTACAGCTCAGTGTGTGTGTGTGTGTGTGTGTGTGTGTGTGTGGTGTGTGTGTAGTCAGCAGGAAGAGGAGGCGTGTTTCCTTCATTATCTCCTTTGCATCCTCTCATCCTTTGTTACGATGCCTCCTTTCCTAGCTTCCTCCTCTTCTTCGTTCACACACACTTCATTCCAGTGAGGGGGGAGGGGAGTGTGTGTGTGTGTGTGTGTGTGTGTAGTCAGCAGGAAGAGGAGGCGTGTTTCCTTCATTATCTCCTTTGCATCCTCTCATCCTTTGTTACGATGCCTCCTTTCCTAGCTTCCTCCTCTTCTTCGTTCACACACACTTCATTCCAGTGAGGGGGGAGGGGAGTGTGTATGTGTGTGTGAGAATGTGTGTCTTTATAATAAATACATGCTGTGTGTGTGAGAATGTGTGTGTGTTATAATAAATACATGCTGTGTGTGTGAGAATGTGTGTGTGTGTGAGAATGTGTGTGTGTTATAATAAATACATGCTGTGTGTGTGCAGGCGGGGCGACTGAAGACAGGAACAAGGCACGGCCGATCGTCATAACAACCATCAGACACGGCGGACCCGCTGACAGGTGACTCACCTCCCACATCTTTATTTTATGTTTTTTTTAAAGGTTTTTTGTCCCTCTGGAGCTCCTGTAGAAACGTGTCGCGCCCCTTAGCCTATCACATACAATGTGTTGCAGCGCTAGCCAATAGGAGCGCGGGTGTTCCGTAGTGATGTCACTGTGTTCCGGAACTTTGGGATTTTAGCAATTGTAAACCACAAGGCCTCTTTTGATCCATGTACAAAGTAAGTCATAAGTTTTACCTCCCGTGAAGAAGGTTCTGAACGTCCCGTCTTTCTTCTTTTAGGGAGGGCACGGTGAAGCCCGGCGACCGGTTGCTAAGCATCGATGGTATCCGTCTCCATGGCAGCAGTCTGTCGGAGGCCATGAGCATCCTGAAGCAGTGCGGACAGGAAGCCACGCTGCTGCTGGAGTACGACGTCTCAATCATGGGTCAGTCAAACGCTCTGATCTCATACTGAGGGTGTTATCCATTCAGGGTTTGGATACAAAATGACCACAAATGTTAAATAATTTAAAACAGACAGAAAATGTAAAAAAGTTGAATTTAATCTAAGAAAATGTAACACAAATATTTTTGAAACATTTATAAAAATATTATTGAAAAATATAATAAAAATAAAATATAAATAAAACAATATATAAAAATAAAATATGTCGATGTTGAACAGATAGAAGGCAGGAAATCACCATATTTGAGAGGATAAAAAAACTTTTATTACACAAATTAGCTGTACCATCAACAGTAATCCAATCAGTGGGTGTTTCTCAATGTCGAGGATGCTTCCTTGGTAGGACATGTCCTTCCGAGTCAGGTCCTTCAGAGTCAGGCAAGAATCCTTCCTTTCATTCGGAGAACGAAGAATGGAACAGGCTAGCAAGTGTGCAGGTGTGCGTCATATGAGAGGCCCCGCCTTACATTTTCCGCCAAAGATTTGGGAAATTGGTCCGTGCGCAAAGCATTGTGGGGATTTTAAGACCGCGGAGGATACACATGAGCAGCCTCGAAATTTCCCGCAACGAAGGATTCAGTCCTCGGTAGAATTCCAAGCATACTGGACATTAGAACAGTCCTTCGGCGGGACTCGATGACGTAGCATCCTTGAAATAGTGGCTCTGAAGGATCCTTCCTCGACATTGAGAAACACCCCCTGTTACATATGAGTAAATTGGTATATATTATTTGTTGTTTATTAATTTTGACAACGATAAAATAATAATATTATACAGTAAACAAAATTAAAGGGCAACAACATTTTACTCAACAATTTTTTGTAATGTAATAAAATTATTATTGGAAATATAATAACATTTAATAAAAATAGAATTGAAAAAAATATGTTTGTGTTTTCTCCGTTTCCTGTCAGACTCCGTTGCCACGGCGTCCGGCCCGTTGCTGGTTGAGGTTGCCAAGGCGACGGGCTCCAGTCTGGGCGTGGCTCTGTCCACCTCCATGTTCTGCAGCAAACAGGTGATCGTCATCGACAAGGTGAAGCCCGCCAGCATCGCAGACAGGTAACACAACTCACTACTTTAATATCTTAGAGGACAGTTTCATATACAAGTTATTTTATTAAAGAAATGAACTGTGAGTTGTTGTTGTAATACCATGTTCGGCCACAAGAGGTTTATACGCTCCTTTACCTGAAGTCTTAATATAAAACAGTAAAGATATATATATTTATTTTTCTGTTTTATATTGGATGAATAAAGAGGCTTTATTCTGCTTTTTGGGGATTTCCCTTCGCTGTAGTGTGTAATGTAATAATAATAATACATGTGATTTATATAGTGCTTTTCCTGGGGCTCAAAGCGCTTTACAAGCAAGTAAAGAAGAAAAACAACAACAAAAGTAAGAAGTGCTAAGCTAGGTGGAATAAGGGCGAGGGGTTAGGGATTAGGAGTTGAAGGCAAGAGTGAACAGGTGAGTTTTGAGGGATTGTATTGTAGGGTTTCTGTGCATGTTAACGGTCTGCAGAGGCTATAATCCCCTCCTCCTCCTGCTGTGTGTAGGTGTGGTGCTCTGCATGCAGGGGATCACATCCTGTCTGTAGACGGGAAGTCGATGGAGTTTTGTTCTCTGGCCGAAGCCACTCAGCTGCTCTCTGCTTCCTGTCAGACCGTCCGGATGGAGATCCTCCCGCAGCACCAAGCCCGCCCGGCCCTGAACGCACCGCAGCACGGTACAACACGACACAAAATGACCTTTTTAACCCTCTTTATTCCCACACTCAGCGTGTGTTCCTTAGTCATAAACAGAGGTGGGAAGTAGTGGAGTACAAATACTTCATTACTGTACTTAAGTACATTTTTCTGGTATCAGTACTTCACTCCACTACTTATTTTTCTGACGACTTTTTACTTTGACTTCTTACATTTTGAACACAAACACCTGTACTTTCTACTTCTTCCATGTTCCAAACAGGCTGGTTCCTTTAGTCTGAATGTGTGTTTGGTGGCGTGATCATTATTATTTAGAGTCATTGCGTGCCTATTGATTTGAACACGATCCGTGTATCCATCATTTCCTGGTCTTCTCTAAAGAAGAGGGACCAATGAAAACGTTGTCATGTTGCCGTTGTTCAGCATGGAAACATTCATTAGCTAACAATGACATTATTGTTCTATTAATATAAAGGGAGGTCAGGTACTCTTTAAAACAGCTGCTAGTTATGGGTACTTTTTACTTAAGTACATTTCAAAGCCCGTACTTCTTTACTTTTACTTGAGTAAAGAAGTTTAGTCAGTACTTCTACTTTCACCAGAGTACTTTTAAACACGAGTATCTGTACTTCTACTTGAGGAAAGGATGTGTGTACTTTTACCCTCTCTGGTCCTAAACTCTTATTTTCATGAACAATGTATGCTAGAGGGGGAACAGAAAGGTTTTTCTTTATTTGTTATACCTTCAATGTTTTTTTATTTTGCTTCTCTTTGTTATAATTATTATGATTATTATTGGTTGTTTTGTTTCTAACATGTTCAATCAATTGACTAATAACAATAGTCCAACAGAGCATCAGACGCAGTCTTTATTCATTATAGTAATGGATGATACAAAAGGATTTAGAGCGTAAGCTTGTTTATCCGCAGCATAAGGGCAGCAATCTGTGCCCAACACATTTCAACAAACGCCACGGAGATAAAATGTGTTTCTCTGCCAGAAAAAGATTCTGCATTAAAGATAAACTCAGTGGTGAAAATCAACAAATACAGACTTTAAAGTGTTTGTCTGTTTCTGGCTCACAGAGAGACAAAGCTGTTGACAGCTTTTGTAATATGTGTCAATATAATCAGAATCATATATTTGCCAAGGATATAAATAGAAACAAGGAATTCCACTCTCATTCGCTGATATGAAGTGTTCCCTTTTTTTTATAAAACTAGGCCCTATTTGAATTTGTGCTGCGTGACAGCTGTTCTTCTGCACGTGGGTCCCTGAACGCACCACAGCACAGACCAATACATTATTCAATGAGAATTAATAATAAATAAAAGATTACATAAATATGATGTCATCTTTTATAACCGTTACCTCACCTGTCCTCCTCCTAACCTCAACACCCTCCTGCGTGTGTGTGTGTGTGTGTTTGTCTCTGTGTGTGTGTTTGTCTCTATGTGTGTGTGTGTGTGTGTGTAGTCAAGGTGCAGCGTAGTTCCCGCACCCTCCCCTGGGAGACAGGAGGCTCCGCCCCCATCCTCCCTCCCTACCACTACAACACGTACCACCCAGACCAATCAGCTGCCAGAAACCACAACCGCCACACAAACAACCCTCGTACGTCCCTCTCTCTCTCCTGCATTTTATTTATTTCTTTTAGTTTTGTATTCTTTATTTATGACACCGTATGGGGGGGGGGGGGGCATTTGGGGAGTTGCATGAACAGGCACTTTTTCCGATAATTAAGATGTACACACAGTTCTAGCTGTTTTTATTAAAACAGGTGTAAGTGTTTTAGTGTTAAATTAAATTCTTGGCTAAAGGCAATAAAGCATTGTTTAATAAAAGGGAATTGATCCATGATGAAAACTAGATATCTGAATGTTCCTCAGTTTGATCAAGGAGACTTAACAGCACACTCCTCCTTAACCTCCTCTCCCTCCCCTCAGCGCTGAGCCACTCGTTCTCCCCCGGCTCCATGTCGGCCTACAGTCTCTCGTCCCTCAACATGAGCTCCCTCCCCAGGAACATGTACCCCAGCAGCCCGAGGGGCACGCTGATGAGGAGGAAGGCCAAGAAGAAGGAATTCAAGAGCTCCCGTGAGTCTAGCGCCATCTTTAAAACTGTAAACACACTTATTTACTCTTATGGATTTAAAGGGGACAATTTAGGCCCACGTCCTGAAGAGAGAAAGGACAGTTTGAGGGGATTGTGTGAATAAAAAAAGGGGTTTTACTAGAAATAATTCCACAACATTCTGAAAAAACTTTTATTTTGAAATTATTATTTATTTATTTTTATTTTGAAATGGTAATTAAAAACAACTTTTATTTTTAAATTATTATAAAAAAAACTTTAATTTTGAAATTTTTATCAAAAATAACTTTTTATTTTGAAATTATTATCATAAAACAACTTTTTATTTTGAAATTATTGTAAAAACTTTTATTTTGAAATATTATAAAAAAAAAGGTTTTATTTTGAAATTATTATCAAAAAAACTTTTATTTTGAAATTATTATCAAAAATTACTTTTTTTATTTTGAAATATTATTTAAAATACTTTTTTATTTTGAAATTATTACAAAAACTTTTATTTTGAAATATTAAAAAAAAATTATTTAAAAAACATTTTTATTTTGAAACTTGACATTTTATTGTGAAAATTACGACTTGTCAAAAAAAAATTGACTTTGAAATTTCCCATTTTTAACTTTTAAATGCAGTCAAAGCATGTAACAAATAACCCTCTAAAAATAAATCATATAAATATAATGATGTATTTCCCTCAGTGTCTCTGGCCTCCAGCACCGTGGGTCTGGCCGGTCAGGTCGTTCACACGGAAACCACGGAGGTCATGTTGCTAGGCGACGGCATTATGGGATTCGGCCTCCAGCTGCAGGGCGGTGTGTTCGCCACGGAAACGCTCTCCTCGCCGCCGCTCATCGCCTACATCGACCCCGACAGCCCCGCGGAGAGGTAACCGGGCAGATTACAGAATAATAGCTCTGCTGTGAACATTATTAAATATATAGGGAAATAAATACAAATATAATAATATACATTTGAAAATAATTAAATTAAATAAAAGGATATATACAAAAATAAGTGAATTAAAGAATTGAATATATATTTTAAAAATTGGAAATTATTATATACATTATATAATGCAGTAACCTGCGATTTCTTTTTTGATAATTGATGCTTTTTTTTATGTCAATTTATGAGTGTATGAATTTATTTTTTATAATGGCATCTTTGCTCCTCTATATTACTACTTATACTAGTAGTTAAAGTAGAATAGTGAGTATTTAAAAGTAGTTATAGGTAGTGTTAATAATACAGAAGTTAATACAGCCTCTCTGTGTGCAGGTGTGGGATCCTGCAGATCGGAGACAGGATCTTGTCTATAAACGGCGTCCCGACGGAGGACTCGACTCTGGAGGAAACCAATCAGCTGCTCCGAGACTCGTCCATCACCGCCCAGCTGACTCTGGAGATCGAGTTCGACGTGGCCGGTAACACACACACACACACACACAGACACACACACACACATTTTTGACACATTCTCAAATCATCAAACATAATGGGAATATTTTTTCTACAAGTTTCTGACTTTTTTTTTTAATATCCGACTTTATTTTAAGTCTTATAATCACAGGTAACAGATAAACGGAGCAATACATGAACAAAATGAACATTTTTAAAGGACCCATGTCATGCTTTTCTGGTTATTACCCGTCCCCTTGTGTTATGTAGCTTTTTCTGCATGTAAACGGTCTACAGAGTCACAAACCCTCAAAGTACACCCTGTAGGGAGTAAAGCTCTAACACAGAAAATACCTGTCTATGCTGCCCCAGAACGCCTCGTTGGGGATTTCTCTTTGTCCATTTTTTTCTTCTTGGGTACAGTGACGTAACCATGCCCAGGTCCAAATGGAACAATCCGTGGAGCTCCTCACACACACACACACACACACACACACTCTCTCAGCAGCGAAACTGCGACGCGCTGGGGGGGGGGGGGTGCTAGTGGAGCCTCGCAGCTGCGAAACTGTGGCGCGCTTACACTGTAGGTGCGCCGCGTTTTGGGGTGCGGGTGCTAGTGGAGCCTCGCAGATGGGGGTGCTGCAGCCCCCTCAGCACCCCCCCCCTTCCCGCATCCATTTGCAATGTCTCGCTGTCTCGCAGACCCCACGCAGCAAGCAGGAAATGAACCCAGCTCACACTGTCCGCTCCAGCACGGCACCCAGACCCCACGCAGCATTCTCATCTGTTTGTCATTACTGGTGTCATTTTCTGGTTGCTAACAAACGCCATTGTAAAACATAATCACTGATGTTCCGCTGTAACGGTGGAGGACTCATAAGAACAGAGTGGGCGAGCTGACCAATCAGAGCACAGTGGGCTCATAGGGAGGAGGGTGGGGGGGGGCAGGAGCTCCAACAAGGCGTGTAGGACAGAGAGTGAATCAGAGGTCGCGTTAACCGAATATTTTCCGTCTATGACGGAATTTTTCCAAGAATGACGGAAAAATCTGAAAGCAGTCCGTCATTTTGACAGATTAGAACACAACTCGGAACAGTGCCAAAATGTCCACCAGCGGCCCACATTATATTACATCCTTAGTGGCCAGGTCGACTGAGGGCGATCTACTGTACTCTACTGTAACTATTATTTAGTAATTCACACCCCTGTCCAGTTGGTGGCGAGTGTGTGTATATTAAGTAGCTATTGTTTAGTCTTGTATTTGACCTCGTTGATTACCTCGTTGTTTAACCGGCTTTAGCAATCGCAAAATGTCACGGCAGCTGAGTGTCCGAAGCTTTTTTAATAAGCCCAGTAATTGTGATGGTGTGGACAAACGAGGTGAAAAAAGAGGGATTGATGCAGTGGAGGATGAAGGACAAGCCAGTAAGACTAAAACTGACAACGTTCAGCCAGCAGCAGAGGGACAAGCAAGTGGCAAGTTCGTGTTGACATGAAAAGTGACCGCACGGTCGGTGTCTCTGTTCATCTTTTTTTTTCTCCATGTCCTTAAAAGTTCTGTATGAATCATTAAAAAAAAGGAATGAATGAACATTTGCTGCTTAGTACCCAAACATAAATATTAAATGTCTCATCATTAAAACATGAAAAATAAAATGACGGGTAATAATGGATTATGACGGAAATGTATCGATACGAAAAAGTCTAGCGCAACCACTGGAGTGAATACACATACTATACAGAGATGCTGTATGAGAAACCAATGTGAGTTTGGAACATTGAACAATATAAATCTATTCTAGTAGACCTCAACAATGGAATTATGATCAGTAGAAATGGCCATGTCATGTGACCTTTAAAGGAAAAGTGGAAAACGTGAAACTTTTAAATGTTTTAACACTAAAAACATCTTTGTAAATATCAAATAAAAGATAATGTATATTAATAAAAGTCTCTCTTTGTGTTTCAGAGTCGGTTATTCCCAGTTCAGGAACGTTTCACGTGAAGCTGCCAAAGAAACCGGGAGTGGAGCTGGGAATCACCATCAGCTGTGAGCGCTGGGATTAACTCATCAATAAATACATGACAGTTTAATAATTTAATTTAATCATAATATTCTCTCTTAATTCTGTCAGACACATTTGTCCGTTGAATTTTAAACGACCTGCTTGGATTTCTATTTTAACATTTAATTGAATTATTTACTGTTTCCTGTTTGTACTTTCTCTGAGAACTCATCTGATAAGTGTGTGTGTGTGTGTGTGTGTGTGTGTGCGCGCGCGTGTGTGTGTGTGTGTGTGTACAGCTCCATCCAACAGGAAACCAGGAGATCCACTGATCATCTCTGACATCAAGAAAGGCAGTGTCGCTCACAGGTACACACACACATACACACATACACATACACACATACACACACACACATATACACATATTTAAACATTTAAAAGGCATTTTTGGTGCATTCAGGATCACTCAAACTGGGTCAGCTGTAGTGTGCTGGATAATTAAACAGGTCAGGGTGTGTGTGTGTGTGTCTGTGTGTTTTATAGGTCATGTGGTATGGAGTGTGAAGCAGATAGTGTTGAACAGCTTCAGTCAGCAGGTAGCATCTGTTTCCTGCAGTATAGGGAACATTAAAGTATATAAATGATCGTTTATGTTTCATGTTGTTGTTGTTGTTTCTATTTACCCTCTCCAGGACGGGGACCCTGGAGCTCGGGGACAAGCTGCTGGCCATCGATAACATCCGGGTGGAGAGTTGCTCCATGGAGGAGGCGGTTCAGATCCTGACGCAGTGCGAGGAGCTCGTCAAGCTGAAGATCCGGAAAGACGAGGACAACTCCGGTAAGAAGCTTTTTTTTAAACATTTCATTTACTTCTTTTTTTTAAACAAGGTCTCCTAATATTCTCTTTTGAAGGCATATATATTATAGGTCTCAGAATACCAAACAGATCATTCTAGCCTCATCCCCCTCTATTTCAGCTGTTACTAAAGTGCTGATTCTGGGTCTGTAGCTTTAAGAAATATATATAATATATCCAGATTTTTTACACACACTCTACTCGTGTTTAAAAACACTCTGGTGAAAGTAGAAGTACTGACTAAACTTCTTTACTCAAGTGAAAGTAAAGAGGCTTTGAAATGTACTTAAGTAAAAAGTACCCATAACTAGCAGCTGTTTTAAAGAGTACCTGACCTCCCTTTATATTAATAGAACAATAATGTCATTGTTAGCTAATGAATGTTTCCATGCTGAACAACGGCAACATGACAACGTTTTCATTGGTCCCTCTTCTTTAGAGAAGACCAGGAAATGATGGATACACGGATCGTGTTCAAATCAATAGGCACGCAATGACTCTGAATAATAATGATCACGCCACCAAACACACATTCAGACTAAAGGAACCAGCCTGTTTGGAAAATGTAAGAAGTAGAAAGTACAGGTATTTGGGTTCAACATGTAAGAAGTAGAAAGTACAGGTATTTGGGTTCAAAATGTAAGAAGTAGAAAGTACAGGTATTTGGGTTCAAAATGTAAGAAGTAGAAAGTACAGGTATTTGGGTTCAAAATGTAAGAAGTAGAAAGTACAGGTATTTGGGTTCAACATGTAAGAAGTAGAAAGTACAGGTATTTGTGTTAGAAATGTCAAAGTAAAAAGTGGTCAGAAAAATAAGTATTGGAGTAAAGTACTGATACCAGAAACATGTACTTAAGTACAGTAACGAAGTATTTGTACTCCACTACTTCCCACCTCTGGATAGGAGACCTTTAAAGCGAAATCATTAGCATGGTGTTAACTGTGTGCTGCATCGATATAACATCCCTTACATCTCGTCAGCTTCACCTGGTGTTGAATAAACTTCATTGCTGTTTCAGACGAACAGGAAGTGTCCGGCAGCATCATCTACACGGTGGAGCTGCAGAGGTACGGAGGTCCGTTGGGAATCACCATCTCCGGCACCGAGGAGCCGTTCGACCCCATCATCATCTCCTCGCTCACCAAGGGGGGGCTGGCCGAGAGGTAAGCACATTTGCACTCAAACACCATTTTCATATTTTTTAAATTGTGCCAGTTTTCTATGTTTTTATAATAGTTTCTTTTATTTGCATATTGATTGGTTAATGTTCCTTTGTGTTTTACAGCTGTATACGTCTGTCTGTATTGTTTTGTGTTCATTTGTTGTAACTTTGTTCATGCTGCCCATTTTAATCTCAATGAGACTTTTACCTGGTAATAAGGGATATATATATTCATTTATTTTCATATTTATTTATTTAAAGGGGACCTATCATGCAAAATGCACTTTGTGATGTCTTTTCTACATCAACATGTGTCCCCGGTGCAGAAAATAAAACCCTCTCTCTTTTCCTCCGTACCCAAATCTTTTAAAAACGGGGGAACAACGAGCGGATACAGGTTTGCTGCCGACGTCAAATCGGCGGTGGAGCCACAGAAAGTTGCCATCAGAAACAATGCCTGAAGTGTTTTGGACGTAATCTCTTCTTTGTTTACATTAGCAAGCCTCGCTAACACTCGGAGCTAACCTGTACTGGAGAGCACATGTTTAAAAAGCAGGAAATAAAAAAAGGAACTCACCTTGTGATAAACCTGCAAGAGAAAAAGCATTTGAGCTCCATACTGTTTCAGAGATAATCCTTGATGTGGTTTAGAACAGGATGGCGTTTTATCACTTTATCTCCGTAGAATTCTGATCAGGCATTAGCTCCGCCTCCTCTTTTCTTTTTTTTTTTTTTTTAAAGCTAAGGACCCAGAATCCTTGTTTCTCTAACAGCTGGAATAGAGGATATGAGCAGTATGAGGCTACAAGGGGGGATCTGTTTGGGATTTGAAGCAACAAACTTCACAGACATGTTTTGTATAGGTATGGCCCTACAATAGATATAGCATGATAGGTCCACTTCACCATATCACCATTAGTATATTTGAAAGGAGTTATCTGCTCACACTGTCCATGTTGAGTTTCTGCAGTTACTATTTATTTTTATATTCATTTATTTTGCTGACTGTTTTCTGTTCACATTATTCTTCCTTTTAAATGTAGTTTAAGTCAATAAAGTGTTGATGTAAGGATAACGCGGGGAATGTCGCCCTCTGCTGTTGATAATAAATAACAAAATAGTTTTATAATAAAAAGACACAAATGTTTATTTCTATATTTTTTAATAAACCTTCAACATTTTAATTCATAAAGGACAAACATTCTTTATTTATTCTATTTTGTATGTATGTATATTCCCCACGTATTATTTATTTTAAATATATGTGTGTACTTCAGGACGGGTGCGATCCACGTTGGGGATCGCATCCTGGCGATCAACAGCAGCAGCCTGAAGGGGAAGCCTCTGAGTGAAGCCATCAGTCTGCTGCAGCAGGCCGGAGAGACGGTCACTCTGAAGATCAAGAAGCAGGGCGACCGTACGTACACACACACACACACACACACACACACACACACACACACACACACAGACACACAGACACACACACGCACACACACAGACACACACACACATGCACACACTCACACACACACACTCACACACACACACACACACACACACTCACACACACACACTCACACACACACACACACACACACACACACACAAACACACACACACTCACACAGACAGACACAGACACACACACACACACACACACACACACACACACAGACACACACAGACACACACACACACACAGACACACACACGCACACACACAGACACACACACATGCACACACACACACTCACACAGACACACACACACATGCACACACACACTCACACAGACAGACACACTCACACACACACACAGACACACACACACGCACACACACAGACACACACACACATACACACACACACGCACATACACACACACACACTCACACACACACAGACACACACACACACACGCACACACACAGACACACACACACACAGACACACACACAGACACACACACACACACACATACACACACACACTGGATTATCTCTGATGATGGAGCCCTGTATCTCTCTCTCTCTCTCTATCTCTCTCTCTCTGCAGTGGCGAGCCCAAAGTCCTGTTTGATTGGTTCAGGCATGGGGGCGGGGCTTGTGAGGGAACACCAGGACGGCGTTGACGATCCGGTCGTCGTGGTTACGCCGCTGTCGGGTCAGCGAGCGTTCAGCACCCTGCCGTCGGTGGACAGCGCCGTGGAGTCCTGGGACGGATCCAACGTGGACAGCTTCACCTCCCCGGGTACTAAGAGACATTTAGACTCAATCTCAGGATCCATGTATTTCTGATCCTCTCCAGAATGGAAGTAGTCATCACATACAGAGCATCAACTAGTTCCTGAACAGTGTCCTTCACATGCTGATATACAAGAGAGGGAGTTACACAGTCACAAGATGGAGGAATAGAAAGCAGTATTCAATGTTTACTTCAGATTAGCTCCACGTCAGAAATGATCATGCTTGTCATCTGTCTATCTCCATAGAGGCTGAATCATCATGTTAATCACATAGCTATCACATGCCTAAAACAGTCCTGATGCTCTTCTAGGTAATCATACATCCTGTCATGTACACAGCTACAGTTGGGATACCTTTGTTATCATGTTAATCTCAGATTGGAAGAGGACATTCAGGATTTTCCAGACAGAGACATTTAAATGTAATAAAATACTTCTGTGTGTTTTCAGCTCCTCCCTTTCAGTCGTCTCCGTACAATTTCCACGACTGGCGCAATGCAAAGACGACAAACAGCCAATCATCTTCCTCCGCTCGCCAGAGAGCCAATCAGCTGTCAGACCTCGGCCTCAGTGACGACGAGTGGGACCGCCCACCAATGGGAGGGTGAGACAGAGAAAAATAACCAATAATCATTGATTTATGTTCAATTATTAAGAATGAAACTGAACGATATTCATATAAACTGACTTTGTAGATAAAGGATTGCCTTGATATTATTAGAAAATCACACATTTTGTCATGAATTTTTACAAAAAATTAGAAATAACTTAACCCACTAACAGCTTATATAGTAAGAAAATGTGATATAGTTACTAGATAGATAGATCCATAGAGAGAGAGAGAGAGAGAGAGAGAGAGAGAGTGAGAGAGAGAGAGAGAGAGAGAGAGAGAGAGAGAGAGAGAGAGAGAGAGAGAGAGAGAGAGAGAGAGAGAGAGAGAGAGAGAGAGAGAGAGAGAGCATGCTAGCGTCCCTCATTCAAACCAGTGGGAGTTGCTAGCCGCGAGCTAACAGCGATAACAGCGGTGTGTCTCTGTCTGCAGAGCCTATAATCTGCCCAGCGGTTTGATCACTGACAGCAGGTACACACTGACCTTTGACCTTAAACCCCCCACTGACCTTTGACCTTAAACCCCCCCCTCACCTGGTGATCCCTGGTTTAACCCCCGTCTGACACACACACACACACACCTGGTGGAAGTGTAACGTCGTTCCTCACAACTCCAACCAGCATGACCTGTCCGTCACCAGTTTCCTCTGTGTGAGTGTGAGAGTGTGTGTGTGTTCTTCTCTTTGACCTTTGACCTTTGACCCCCAGGTTCAGCGTGGGTCATGATGGGACAGAACCGGATCAGGAAGAGAACTTCTGGTCTCAGGCTTTAGAGGATCTGGAGACATGCGGACAGAGCGGCATCCTCCGAGAGCTGGAGGTGAGCGTAATGATAAATAAGGTCTATTTAATAAAAAAAATTATAATAATACAAATTATAATTGAACAAAATATTTATAATCATAATACAAATAATAATACATTTAAAAAGGAATAATAGTAATAATATTGTAATAAAATAATAATAAAAATGTTCACTTTTGGTACTTTAACTCAATTTTGATGATGATCTTTTCGTACTTTTAAATTTGAAAATGTGTAATCACACTTTTGAAATTCTTAATGTAATCATAATAACATTTTTACTATTAAATAATTAGTAACAGGACCCTTATTTTGTCTAACCCTTATCTAAAGGATCTTCCACAGTTTTATTTTACAGATTCTTCTCCCTCTGTCAGTCGTAAAAATAAAACAATTTTAATGCTGAAAAGACTCGTTTTTGGGGGAAATTCTGCCATAAAAGTTGAGTTTTTTAAACTTAAAATAGAAATGACTGGTTCTCTTCCAGGAGTCTGGAGAGGAGACGCAGCTCCTCGCACTGGTACCTCCTTCCTCTCCGAATACTAACTCCTCTCTGTCGTTAGCGTTTCAAACATCGGACATGTTAGCTGTTTCTGAATGTAGCTCTAACCGCACCCCGGCTACAGCTAAACACACCATGGTGACGTCATGTGACATCTCTAGTGACATCACTCTGCTTCAAACCAATCACGTGGCAGCGTCATGTTGCACCGGGCATGGCAGAGTTTGAGCAAGGCATGCTGGGAGAGCTTTTGCAAGGCCTGATGGGTAGTTTTTTTGTCATGAAGCGGATCTGTCCAGTCATGCATGCGTCTGATGAGTCCTTGATTCTGATTGGCTGAGGAGTAATGAGGGATGTATGAAGACTCGGGTTAAAAGCAAAGCAGGTAAAACATTTAGTAAAGACTAGAAAAATCATGCCGAGGTAATAGAGTGGTGCAGGAATTAGCCGCTGTTAGCTTAGCGGTGGTGACGTGAAGTCATGTGACCGTGCTTTAGTTCCTTTATAGCACAACATTAGCCACCTTTAGCTTAGCGGTGGTGTTAATATGTCGAGATTATCCCACTAAACAAAACGTGTAAGTATCCAAAACTGTAAAATCCCATTGGCTTTTTGTGGAGGGAGTTCTTTCGACGCTAACTAAGAAAATAGGTAATCCCTGCACCACTCCATCAGAGTAGGTTCTTGATTCTCTAGTATATCGTTGTAAAGTACAAAAGTTTGTGTTTGTTGGTCTGTACTTTAGGTCAGTAGGTCCTTAAATTCATCTCAATATCAACCAAGAGTAGCTCCTATCTTTAGATCACGTCAGTAGAAAGATCCTCTTTGTCGAAACCAGTACTGATCCAGTAGATCCTGTATTCAGAAACAATGGTATATCTTAGAAATAGAAACACCATTAAAGACCTGTTCTGTCCCGGCATCTTTGGACACAGTTCGGACTCTTTTCCTTCATGGATCCAACGGACTGTTTCGTCTTCGATCGACTGTCTTTTGATTGTTATTGTTTATTGATTATTCCCAGGCTACCATCATGTCCGGTTCCACGCTCAGTCTGAACCACGACCCGACCCCTCTGCGCAGCACTCTGGGACGCCAGGCCAGCTTCCAGGAGCGAAGCAACTCCAAGCCATCGGTAACCAGAACCGACCTCTGAACTCCCACTAACTCTTACATTTACATCATATATTTAAAGTTCTTTTAGGTATTTATTTCTGTATCTTTTCTCAGGTAAACTCTCGGTCCAACACCTTGCCCTCTGACCCCACGCGCCGAGCCTTCGCCATGAGGAAGATGAGGCAGGAAGTCAACGAGATCCTAAACCAGAACCCTGTGGAGCTCCACAAGGTGACGATTGAACCTTTGAGCAAAGCAACTTATCTCTATAAACAGATATCTCAATATGTTTGTAAAGGAAGCATTCTGGTGTCCGTTTATTGTCCAATTGACCAATTGTGTTTGGCATGGTATATTGTTCGTGTTTAGAGCGAAAGAGACAAACGCATCCTCCGAACTGGAATCTAAAACCCATAGGCTAAAGGTTGACAAAAATGGCGTTTTATTATCTTATTTTTTAAATGTATTTACAGTGAAATAAAGAACAATTTAGTTGTAGGTGTTTCTGTCTTTAAAAACGATTCTATTCTTGCCTACCAAGTTGCTAATCAGACTGTAAACCAGTGGTATGAACTAGAGTCAGACTCAATCACACATTTAATGAATTTAGATTTGAATTTACCAAAAAAGACACCAACTCGCGACTTCACTTGGACTTGAGCCTTTTGACTTGAAAATACTTGAAACCAATCCCCAAACCCAAAGGTTAAAAGTATGTTATTTAAAAGTTTGTCACAATGTAATTCATTTCCTGAATACCCCAATGTTGAGGCCATTCATTCCCAGCAAGTCAACCCTTTATTCCCAAGATCGACTTTGTTGGGTGTCCAATCCAGTTGCTAGAGAGAACCAAGGAGAACCATGATTACGTAAATATAATTCTTCTGATTCTTATATACTATCAGAAAAGAGCATTAAAATGACAAAACAACTAATTGTAGTTTGCAAAGAAAGAGTAGATTATGACTTATTAAGGACTAGTAACTTAAAGTCCTACTCATGACTCGTTAAACATTAACTTGGTCCCAACTCGACATTGACTGGTTCAGGAAGGCAGAAGTCCTCGCTCGGACATTCGTTATCCATTTGGTACACCGGAGAACCCAAACATTTTCAGCTGGGTTCTGGGATCACAAAGTGTCTGGACATCAATCTACTAGCTGTGATCCTAACAGAGTTTGTGTTTTCTGTTTACAGCTGACTCTAGAAAAAGCCACAGATCTGGAAGATTTTGGTTTCAGTGTTTCTGACGGCATGTTGGACCGCGGCGTCTACGTGAACAACATCCGACCGGGAGGACCAGCAGAGTGCGGCGGCCTCCGAGCTTACGATCGGATACTACAGGTACAAAGACAATAAAAAAAGGATCTATAACACCCCTTGTTAGAAAAATATCACTCGTTACCGGCTTGAGCTTCAATCTCAGGATCCATGTATTTCTGATCCTCTCAAGAATGGAAGTAGTCAAAACAAAAAGAGAGAATTTGTTTGTTTTTTCTAAAAATTCTGTCTTTTTCTAAAAATTCTGTATTTTTCTCAAAATTCTGTCTTTTTCTCAAAATTCTGACTTTTCCTCAAAATCTTGACTTTTTCTAAAAAATCGGACTTTTTCTCAAAAATCGGACTTTTTCTCAAAAATCTCAAAATCCTGACTTTTTCTCAAAATCTCAAAATCCTGACTTTTTCCGAATACTTAAAAATGTTAATAATCACTGGTCCCCGGCTTGAGCTTCAATCTCAGGATCCATGTATTTCTGATCCTCTCCAGAATGGAAGTAGTCATCACATACAGAGCATCAACTAGTTCCTGAACAGTGTCCTTCACATGCTGATATCCAAGAGAGGGAGTTACACAGTCACAAGATGGAGGAATAGAAAGCAGTATTCAATGTTTAGTTCAGATTAGCTCCACGTCAGAAATGATCATGCTTGTCATATGTCTATCTCCATAGAGGCTGAATCATCATGTTAATCACATAGCTATCATATGCCTAAAACAGTCGTGATGCTCTTCTAGGTAATCATACATCCTGTCATGTACACAGCTACAGTTGGGATACCTTTGTTATCATGTGTACTCTGATGTTGGAAGATGACATTCAGAACTTTCCCAACACCCCTTAACATCTGTGAGACTATTCTGAACCTTTCTATGTTTTCCAGATTAACCACGTTCGGACTCGGGACTTCGACTGCTGCCTCGTGGTTCCTCTGATCGCCGAGTCTCCGAACCATCTGGAGCTCGTCATCAGCCGAAACCCGACTTCCTCGTCCACCACGCTGTTGACCAATCACACTGACGGCATCAACAACAGCGGCCACTCCCCTCAGCCAATCGGCAGCGACCTCGGACCTTTGGAGCTCTCCATTGGCCAGTTGGAGGACGGCGGTCCAATCAAGTGGAGCCAACCGGGGGACATGTTGGTGGTGGGGCTTGGGATGGGTCAGGTCAATAATAATTCCGTATAGCAGACAAACAATGGATTAAATTAACCAGATTGGACTGGAGAGGTCAACAAAACAGCAAAATGACTGGTTTTGACCCGTCCAAACTGGTTTAGAGTACCCTATGGTGCTACAAACACCCTCTGGATGACCTTTGAACTGTTGAGGCAGCCTGAAAGCACACTGATGGACCGGAGCAACTCCTCACCTTTTCACAAGAACCAGTTCTGCATACTGGTTCTTTATTACTGGAGTCACTGGAGCCAGAACTATAACTACTGATCCTACTGGAACCACTATGAGAGAGCTACTGGTCTGACTGGTCCGACATTAATGGGTACTCGAGTCATGGATACTGATTCTATTAAAGCCAATGGTTTTACTGGTTTTAGATTAATGGTTACTGGTCCAACTGAAGCCAGAGCCACAGCCAATTAATGGTCCTACTGGCCAAGACACATCGGCTCTGGTCTTATGGTGAGTTCACACCAAATGCAGAGCTGATGAACATTGGGTAAACTGGCAAAAAATGGGAAGGCAATTGGTTTGAACTCGGCATAAGTGGGAACAAAACCAATCTGAAGCTAAATTGATTGGTCTTTTTGGTCTAGAAGACTCAGGTTCTGGTCTGAGTGGTGAAAGCATCATGAGTTCTGGTACAACTGGTCCAAGACATGGTTTTTATGGTCAAAGAATCATGTGTACCAAGCAAGATCCATGACTACTGTGTTTACAAGTCAAGAACTGGGTCTTCTGGGCCATCTGGTCTTACTAGAATCAGAACCATTGCTTTAATGGTTGTACTGGCCAAGGACCACAGCAGCACAAAGACTGATGGGAACCAGAACCTGCTGATGGACACACAGGTTGCCATGTAGACGAGGGACGCTCCGATCTAGAGCCATGTCATTGGGATAAACCAAACCATACTGATTACTGACTGGTTTCTGGTCTTAAAGGTTCATTTATGTCAACTTTATAGGTATAAATATCTATATTTGGCTCAGTGTGTTGGGTCTAGGTGCACAATTAAAACTAGTGATGGTAAAATACAAGTCTGAAAATGGTAAAATGCAAGTATAATATTGAAAATGTTGGTTTAAAGATAAGGACTAAGGACTTGGATGGTGTTAGGTGGGGTTTAGGTGTAGTTCAGTTTGTTCTAATAGAAAAAAAACCCTCTATAAATACCCATTAGCTTAAAGCATGCCACACCGATATAGCACCATTCAGTTCTTAAGTAATATTGACAAAAAAGTCCCTACATTCCTTAGATTTTCAAAAAAAGGTAAACATGAAAATATGAAAGGACTGAAGCTGCCATCATAATAATGTCTTAATTATTAAATAAATTAAATTATAAAGGAACGGGGAAATAAGTAAATGTATTAGGGCGTCCAATTATTTATTGTAACGGCAGCTTTAGTACCTCATGGACCTTGATATGATATTGATTTTGGCCAAATTAAGACTCAATCATGTTTTTTGCCTTAATTATGGACGTATCTAAAAAAGCCCTTGTGGTCAAACAGATAATGATAGCATACTTCAATGTTTTTCTATTATTATTCTATTTCAAGACTAGAATCCAGTCAGTAATGATCAGGTGTTTTATATTGGGGCGTCCCTGATGAAATGTACAGAAAGACACTTAAGATTTTAGTTCTGTGCCATGAGCTGCAGACAGTAATAATAATAATCCTGAATAATGACACTGAGCAGTTCAATAAGAAACCTTTTCTACTGTTTACACCTGTTGGACTGGCCACACTGTGTGTATGTGTGTGTGTGTGTGTGTGTGTTTGTATGTCATACATGTGTGTGTGTGTGTTAAACGCAAGGCCAGTTAAGCCCAGCCCTCCCTCTTCTTCCCTCGACCAATAGGCAGCCGGGACGACAGACAGATTCTGAGGGATTCAGCTGATTGGCTGGAACCAATCAGAAAAACCTCGCTGTCTGTCTGTGATTGGTTCTACACACAAGTGGACCAATCAGCTACCAGGAAGAAGCCAAGCATGCTGACTCCCCCCCCCCCACCCTCTCCCCAGTAACAGTGATCTATTATGCTAATTGATCGGTGTGTTTTTTGATTGACTGTTGTCAGTTTTCTCTGTTTGTTTGTTTCCTTGGCGACTGAACCTGAAAAGATGTAAAATAGATTTAAAATATGGGTTCAGTCGCCGTTGCTGTTCACATCGAGACCATCCAAACCCCCCGAAAAACCTTCACCTCATATCCACGAAAACAACGATGTTACACAAGAAAAAATATCCTGAAGAAACAGGAAATATGTGACGGTAAATACTGTGTGTGTGTGTGTGTGTGTGTGTGTGTGTGTGTGTGTTTATTTTCGAAAATGTCAACATCATCCTGCTCTTACCCCTTTCTTAACTATAGAAAACTGGCCAATCAGAACCCTCCCTCAGCCCCAACCGCCAATAGAAACCCTCGCCGAGCTTCAACAACCAATCCCACTCTGGAGGCTTAAAGCTGCCATTTTAATTAAATATATGACTAAATAAATAGATAGATACCTTTAATATAAAGGGCAATAAAAACATGTAAATAAGTATATAAATTAAAAAATATATGAATAATTATATATGAAAAGAATAATTAGAAAATAAGTAATTTGTCTAAAAGATAAATACATGATACTTATTTTTCTGTGCATATATATTTAATTTCAAATGCACATTTATTTGATTATAAGGATTTTATTTCCACCTTTCTTCCTTTATTATTAAATTGGTCAGTTCATTAAAATGGCAGCTCAAGTCCTCCATACAATTTGTCCTGTGTTACAAAACGGAGAGCTGTGATTGGCTGTTTGTCTCCATCCCAAACTTTGTCATGTTTGATTCGGATACACAGCGTTAGCATGTGGCTAACACCGAGCACAGGGCTACCATTAGCCTAACATGTGGCTGCTATAGGGTTTGCACACACAGCACAAGGCTAACACTAGCATTGCAATCAAATAAATACATATGGTTAGCACAAAGCTAACTTTAAAGGGCTACATCTAGCCATCATACCTAAATGTTAGCTCATGGCTAATAAACCCAGTGTATTTTCAGCCACTAATAGCAAAAGGCTAATACAGGGCTAACATCTGAGTAGCATAATTAAGTGTAAGAATATGGCTAATATTTGTTAAGCATGTAGCTAAAATAGGGCTAACATTGCTAGGTGTAAGCATAGGGCTATCACCTGGATAACGCACCTGCTTAGTGCACATAAAACGAGGCTAACACACATAAACATAGCTAATATAAGGTTAGCACAGAGGTAACAGAGCTAATATGCCTAGTATATAGTTAGCACAGGAGACAAGACGTAGCTATGGCATAGAAAACAACTGTTATTGTTAGGCTACCACTTAGATCACACAGCTAGATGTTAGCACCCAGAACAAGGCTAACACATGACTAATCGCATTAGCAAACAGCTAACACAGGGCTGCAACTATTAGCTATTATCAGCTATCCAAGGCTAGCACAGGGCTAACAAAGCTTGGTTTTAGTTAGCATATTGTTAGCATTGATAGTATGGTTTACACTACACAAAACTCCTGTTGGTATCAGCCTTTCCAGGTGATTAGCACTGTTAGCATTTTAGTATGGAAGACTAAATCTGAATGAAAAAAACTGAAAGAAATGTAAAGAGATAATTAAATAATAATAATGGTAATTATTTTATACATGAAGCTACAGAGCTGAGGGGCTTCTGGAGGGTTTGATGAGTGAGATTTAAAGCCATAAACACTGTGTTTGTGCGCATGTATAAACTGTGTGTGTGAGTGTGTGTGTATATTACATTGCAGGGATTTGCACTCTAGTGATTCACCTCAGCAAGACATCCACCCACACACATACAGGCACACACACACATGCATTGCACTGCCATTTAAAACTTGTGGGTCAGATTAGTTTCCATGTAGCTTCACCAACCTACCAAACTGTATTTTTCTTTAAAGGAACAGGGATGTTGTAAAGTATTTTTGTACAAATTTAATACTTTGGTAGCATGACGTTCCTGGTGTTTGTCCCGTCGGGCTCCACTGCTCTCTCCACCCCCCTTTGTATGGACGACTACTGAGCAACAATAAAGATGAAGACCTGCTGGGACCCCGACTCCATGTTTCTTTATTTTAAATTAACAACGTTCAGTTTATTTATTTTGTCCTTTTATTGGGAAATGCACCGTAATGCCATGCACACAACAACACAGTATCTTAATGAGAGTAAACAGAGGAGTATTGCTGAACGGCCAAACTATTTTTTCAGATTTAAATAAACATTTTTCTGAAAGAATGATTATCTTTTTCTTAGAATTAATCTTTTCTTTTTTTTTTCTCTGAGAATTATTTGTATTTATTTATTTATTTCATCGTTTATTTGGCAGGGACAATGCACAGTAATGAACACTTAAAACATTCAAATGTATCAAGCGTAACAGTGCCAGATTTAGCTTTAAGCTCATTTCCATCCGCAGTCCCTCACATAAAACATTTAAGAAAATTACATTTTACAAACATAGTAAAAACAAAATACATGATATACAAAAGGAGCAAGAGCAGCATACACAGGTATTTATCACATGGTAATACAATATAGCAGCAACGATATATAAAGTGCAAGAGAGGATACCCCTGTGTTAAAGTGCATCTAGCGGTGATTGCACGTCTGTTTGTTTCTCAACCATTCTTTGAGTTGACCTTTGAAGCTATTGAGAGTGGGGCAATCCCGTATCTCAGTAGGGAGGCTATTCCACAATGAGCTGCCTTTAATGGAAAGTACATTTTGTCCAAAAGTGATCCGTCTGCGGTGAACTTCACAGTCTCCTCTGGTTTCTGACCTAGTGCAGCGTCCAGTGTGTTTTTTGTGGATTAGAGAGTGAATACACATACTTTACAGAGATGCTGTATGAGAAACCAATGTGAGTTTGGAACATTGAACAATGTAAATCTATTCTAGTAGACCTCAACAATGGAATTATGATCAGTAGAAATGGCCATGACATGGGACCTTTAAGTCGGAACCCATTTATTTATTTTGGTCACATCTGAAAACATGTTACTCATGTGTCTCTAATCCTCTTCTTTAAATATGTATTGCCTTTACCAATACAGTATGTATGTGTTTCCTATAAGTCCTTTCAGAGTGTGAAAACATTTATCAAAGTTTTGTAAAAAAAATATCCATATTTGTTTCTAGAAAAAATAAGAAATATTTCAAATAATTATTTTTCTTTTGTCTAAATCTCACAATTCTGACTTTTCTCCGAATTTTGAGAATATACCGTTTTATTCTGAATGTATATAATATCTATTTTGGGTCTTTTCAAAGTGTAGACGCATTTATCAACGTGAACCGGAAGTGACGTTCCCCGTTTGTCGCTCCGCTCTCCTCTCTGCTCGGTGACTCTGCGCTGGATTAACTCGGTCTGTTCCCCGTTAGCCCCCGTTAGCTCCGGTTTTTCTCCGTTACGTTCCTGCTACGTCTCACCGTTAACCGGTGTAAATACAAACCGACCACCTCTCTGCTGCTGGATAAATAACCCGGAGAGCAGGAACATGTCCACGGCCCTGGAGAGCTACATCAACCGTATCCTGATGCTAACATGCTGCCGTTGAATGAATGAGAGCATGCTAGTTAGCTTAGCATCGATGCTAGGAGTTCTCTTGTTTATGAAGCAGAATCAGAGTTCTTTATTTACGTTGTTTCAGCAAAGTATAGAGACGAAGAAAAGTTAGTTATCATTGAAAACAGAAGTACATTCAGGTAGAGAAAGTGACGTAGTGTCTCTGTTTATCAGAGAAGAGATGCTGTGTAAGTTAGTCATGTATTAGGGTTCATTTTCTTTAATTTAATAATGTTAATTTCAGTGTTTTACCTGAGTTTTTAATACAATAAGTTCACATTTGTATGTTTTTTCGGGTCTTCCTGCAAGAAATGGTTATGTTCATTTAAAAATATGACATTTTACACAATTGTAGCCTGTGTACATATACATGGGCAACTAGAGCAGATATATAAATAAACAGCACCGTAAAGCCTTAGCACAAACACTACAGTCATTTGGTTAATCGATTGCTCTTTACATTGATTTCAAAATAAGAAAAAATCCTGTATTTAATGTGTATTTTGTGAAGAAAATGTTTCTTTAACTCTGAGATCAGGAACTGTGGCCATCGTGACGTCAGACGGCAGGATGATCGTGGTGAGTTCAAACACACAAACACACCTGAGGTTCAGGTAGAAATCAGGTACATTACTGCAGTAAGAGTACTTATACCACACTGTGATAATACTCCACAACAGTACAAGTCCTGCATTCAATACCGTAGTTAAGTAAATATATTTAATGTGCAGTATAACCTCTGTCAGTGATTTATGATAATATGATTTCTGGATTCTGCTACTGATTTGTGTGTGTAGCATTTGACTGCTTTACCTGGGATAAGAGCTGTCAGACCAGTGCAGTGCAGTAACAAGTACAAATATACTTCTGAGAGTAGAATTACGTCACATGATGGTCTGACAGTTTTCACTTTTTTATTGAGACGTTTTAAATGTATTTTCAGAAGTTCACACACTTTTTGGGATTTTTTTTAAAAGATATTTATAGACAGGGTTCTTACGGTCATTGAAAACCTGGAAAAGTCATGGGAATGTAACTAAAGTTGCATCAAATATAATTCATATTTTAGCTAATCGCCAAAATAGTAATACTATAATGATAATAATACTGTATCGTGTAGTAATGAAACGTAAAATGGCATTTAACTGTCGAGGTGTTTTGCTGGTGAGAGATTTGAGTTGCTTTAGCGTCTAGAAGCTAGTAAGCCTATTTGATTTGTTTTAGAAAGGCACAACATGTTTCATATGCTGACCTTATTTTCCTGTTCCATGTTAAAACAAACCATTTTCAGTGGTACGCTGAGAAAGTCATGTTTTTGGTCATGGAAAATTAGGTAAAGGTCCTGGAAAATCATTGTGAAAAAGTGTATGAACCCTGTATAGACATTTTCACAGATTGCTTTCCACACATTTTAGATATCTTCTTAAACATTTCTTGGAACATTTTAATAAATGCTTCGGACAATCTCAAAATGTTTTAAGGAAAAGTAAACAAATATTTTTACAATTGTTTTCACGCAATTGTAAACATTAATTGTACATATTTTTTTTTGTATCTGATATTTTGGGGGAAAAGTAGCTTTTATCAGATCACTTTTTGCATTAATTGTAAATCATTATTTAACCATTTTCACATCATTGTTTTATTTAAATTTTCAAATGTTTCAGTACACCTTTCCACCTTTTTCGGGCCATTTCCACATATTTCATATTATCACATACATTGCTTAATGTTCTCTGTCTGTTAATGTTGTGTGTGCTTACACCTGTTCCTGCCTGTTTTATGCCCATTCATAACGTTGTTGATTGATTGATGTGTTAATGTGTGTGTGCTTATGTGTTATTTTGTGTGTTAATGTGTGTGTGTGTGTGTGTGTGTGTGTGTGTTCAGGGCACTCTGAAGGGCTTCGATCAGACCATCAACCTGATTCTGGACGAGAGCCACGAGCGAGTGTTCAGCTCGAGTCAGGGCGTGGAGCAGGTGGTGCTGGGCCTCTACATCGTGAGGGGGGACAACGTGTGAGTCTCCTTTAATACACACTTTAATATGAATCCATCATATCTGCTTTACTCCATCTCCAAAGTATGTCAGATTCAACATTCAAAGGTTTTATGGTCAAAGGCTCAGCAGCTGCAGTGTAGACATGGCAATGAGATTCTTCTGGCCTGAGCTCCTCCAACGATGCAACATATATATACAATACAAGATCAAAAGAAGAGCAAGAAGTCTATATCATGTAAATAGAATATGATGTGTACAAGAACAGAATACTAAACACAGTGAAGCAACGTAGCTGCCTGAAGTTCAGAAAAGCCTTGAGACTAACCAAGTCTCTTTTGTTTCTCATATAAATAATATTTATCATTAAATAAGAAAATCCTGTAGTTTTTTTGACTTTTTATTTTAATTATCCAGAATATTTTATATTGTTTTGTTTATATTTGATATCATATTTAATGATATTTTGTTAATTCTCTTTTCCACTTTTTAAGTATTGTATTTTAATGCCTGAACACACTTCTGCTTCTGGAACGAAGAATTTCCCAAATTGGGATCAATAAAGTATCTATTATTATTATTATTATTATTATTATTATTATTATTATTATTATTACCTGTTGCAACAATTTTAGGGTTTAAATCCTTCGTTACACAGATTTTAAACCTCATTTAACTCATTTTTAAGCACTTAAGAATAGATTAAAATGATCATACATCCCTCTGAAACACCACATTAAGACCCTAAGACCTCGAGGTACACATCAATAAAAAGAATCAATGCTTAGCTTTTTAATATTCGTGGATTTAGAGAGAGAAGTTCACTGTAGTAGCGTCACGGCTCGAGATAAACGACATCCTGGGAGAATAGAAAGTGTGTTTGAGACGCAGTAAATCTTTACTGAAGCGTAAAGGGAAGACAACCACGGTTAAAAAATGAAGAAGCAGCTTCTGATCAAAAAACACGTTGTCAGCTTATACATCTCATATATTGACCAATCAACATCATATTATATGTATTTTTGTACTCCTATATGAACTATATATGTACTTTATTGTGTACTATGTACTTTTTTGATATAAAAATGTATTAATACCCGGGGGAACAACGGAGCTGATCCAGATTTGCGTCCGATATGACGTAATATCTGAAATGTGGACCCACGGCCCTATCAGAAACGTTGCTATCAGAAACAATGCCCGACTGTTTTGGACGTAATATGGTCGGTGTTTACATTAGCATCGCTAACACTCAGAGCTAACCTGTACTGGAGAGCATGTGTGTGAAGAAGCAGGAAATAAAAAGGAACTCACCTTGTGGTATAACCGGCAAGAGAGAAAGCCTTTGAGCTCCATACTGTTTCAGAGATAATCCTTGGTAATCCATGATATGGCGTTTCATCACGGCAGTATTTAGTTTAGACAGTAGCTGCCGGGTCCCGCATGAGCTCAGCCCCCTCCTCTTTAAAGCTTTATACCCAAATCAGCACTTTAGAAACAGGAAGTGAAATAGAGGGAGATGAGGCATGGCTAGAATGGGTGATCTGTTTGGTGTTTGGAGCAAAACACTTCATAGACATGTTTCTTATATATCTTTATATATCTGAGACCTCTGCTATTGCCTAGAAACAGCACGATAGGTGACCTTTAAGTAAAACATTTTCTGTTTATATTTATTTATTTGTTTTCCTTCATTTATTTCTTTATTATAATGGCAGCTTTATTCTGTAGTTTCTATATTTAATGTATAATAATAATAATAAAGTGTGTTTGTGCTGCAGGGCGGTGATCGGGGAAATCGACGAGGACACGGACTCTTCGCTGGATTTAGGAAACATCCGAGCAGAGCCACTCAACTCTGTCGCCCACTGACACACACACACACACACACCTCTCTCTGGCAGGTTTACTGAGGTTTAAATGATGATCGTTAAATCTAAATGCTTCGTCAGTGATTCCTGCAGAGACGTTTCTGTTTGTGTTTTTTATAAAGAGTTCTCGGCGTTGTTAGATTTCACTTTTTTATGCTTCTAGTTTGTCAGATTGTTCAATAAAGTTTCATTTCCCATATTTCCAAAAAAACAATCTTTCTCTGTGTTTTATGTTTTACACCAGCTGAAGAAGTGTAATCTCTAAGTACAAGTATTAATACTCTCTTGATGTAATGTATGAAGCCACTGATTGGTATTAAATAGCTGTTAAAAATCCACATATTGAGACATCAAATCGATTAAAGTCAACATGCGTTCATTATGATTGGTTCATTTCGCCCCCTGCTGGTCAGGAAGCTGCATTACATCTCACCAAATTCAAGGTTCTTATTAATAAAATAAGATGAAATGTACTTAATTAATCTCAATTTGGAAATGTTATCATGTTATAAATATTACAGAGAAGCCCTTCATGGTTAAAGATAAACTCATGATGTGGTTTCTCAAACTCATCTTTATTGTCGATCTTCTGTGTGTGTGATGCCGGGAAATGCAGTTCCTCACAATCCCAAATATATAGATGTATACACATCTGCACCCCCACTTATACTATATCAAACATACACATCTGCACCCCCACTTATACTATATCAAACACACACATCTGCACCCCCACTTATACTATATCAAACACACACATCTGCACCCCCACTTATACTATATCAAACATATACATCTGCACCCCCACTTATACTATATCAAACATAGACACATAAACATCTGCACACATTAAGAGGCATGAGTAAAAGGCACAAAGGTCAATAAATACAAAATAGCAGTCTCTTTACTTCATTTCTTTAATACTGTAGTGCATTGGAAACACGTGTTCTTTAACTTGTAGTATTTCTTAATATTCACACCTTTGTCCTTTTATTGAAGTACATTGACTTTTGTAAACTGTTTTATGTAAAAGCATGGACTTCAGTCACATGATCTGCAGTTGTGTTTAAGTATTCAATATTGCGTCACTGAGGCGGCAGCAGTTCCCTCACTAAAGTGTGTGTGTGAGTGTGTGTGTGTGTGTTTGATGCGACAGTCAGCGCCCCCTGCAGGCGAGCGATCTGATCTGCAGTCGGACGCGGAGTCTCGAAATGCAGCCGCAGCCAGGAGGCGCCTGAAAACACAGAAACACACACATTACACACACACTTATACACACACACTTATACACACACACACACACACACACACACACACACACACACTGACAGACACACACACACACACACACTGACAGACACACACACACACACACACACACACTGACAGAAACACACACTTATACACACACACACATTACACACACCCCGACACACACACTTACACACACACATTAAACACACACTTATACACACACACTTATACACACACATACACACACTGACACACACACACACACACTGACAGACACACACACACACACTTACACACACACTGACAGAAACACACACATTACACACACACTTATACACACACACACATTACACACACCCTGACACACACACTTACACACACATTACACACACACATTAAACACACACTTATACACACACACTTATACACACACACACACACACTGACACACACACACACACACTGACACACACACACACACACACTGACACACACACACACACACCCACACACACTGACACACACACACACACACACACTGACACACACACACACACACTTACACACACACTGACCCACACAAATGCACACACATGCACACACACAAACACACTTACACACACACACACACACACTGACACACACACACACACACACACACTTACACACACACTGACCCACATGCATGCACACACACACACACACACACACACACACACACACACACACACACACACACACACACACAATTACACACTGACAAAAGTAACAGTGTGTAATTAGGTAGATTTTGTTTGTTTATATACAATTTGTTGGTCAATAATATTTTTGTTTATCAATTTGATGCTGCTTGAGTTTGTAGAGTTTCATAATTCTCTTCATTTTATTATTATTATTATTATTTTCGTATTATTGTTTTCCACGTTCGAAATGAATCAAAAGTAACGAAGTATTTCATCATCAACCAGCCGTTAATGAATAAATACAGTAACCCATCCTCGTTGACCTCTGACCTTTGCTGACTCTTTGACCCAGCGACACCAGAAGCTCCGCCCCCACGCTGTGATTGACAGGTTCTCCAACCTTCGATCGTCCCGCCCCCAATTTATGGAGAACTTCAGCCAACGCCAAACCATCGACGTCCAAAACCTCTCCTGCAGGACGAGAGGAAGCTCACTGACCAACAATCTAGGAGAAGGACTCAGGTCTTGTTCTTGAGTAAAAGTAGAAGTACTCAGATCTTCTACTTAGAGTACTACAAAGTAGAAGTACCACAGTGTAGGAATACTCTGTTACAGTAAAAGTCCTGCATTTGTTTGTTTGTTTGTTTGTTTGTTTTTGTTTGTTTGTTTACCTTCTGTCGGCGTCTTCAGCTCCATCTGATGCTCAGCTTTCCTCAGGACGCTGTAGTAATCTGAGCGGGCGGAGCATAGAGACCGAGCCGTCTCATTGGCTACTCCCTGAGCCTCCATCATGGCCTGGAACTTTGAGAGAGCAGCTCCACCAATCACAGCGTCAGAAATCTTCCTCCTGCCCTCTGATAGGTCGGACACAGAGCCAGTCATCTGCAGCAACAAGCCGCCTAAAAAATTAACAATAATGTATTAAAATTTTACTTTTTTTCCCGAAACAATTCAAACTAGTATATTATTATTTATTTTTTTATCAACAATTCAAATTATTATACATTTTTATGTTTCATTAATTAATTTATTGAGTAATTTATTTATTTGAAGCCTTGCCAATATCATAAATAATTACTTTTCTATAAATAAATAAGCTATAAAAATTAGGAATATAATGTAAATATGATTCGTAATAAAAAAATTATAATTAATGAATATCAAAATAAATAAATAAATGTACTTATCATGCGCTCGTTATGGTCTTTAAAGGCTTTTACAATCCCTTAAATCATCTTATCTTATGTCTTTAAACCCTGACTTTAGTGAGGCCTTCAGGGTCCAGATATAACGTGGTTACCCAGAGTTGTGACGAGCTCCATCAGGTCTTCAGGTCCTCGCCCCTTCAGCGTCTCCAGAGACTCCATCACCTCCAGACTGTTGCCCACACATCGACCAATCACAGCGTCCATACAGCTGAGCGCCGCCGCCGTGCGCATGCCCAGCAAGTTCCCAGCATGCACCTGGATAACGCAACAACACTATTGTTAGTAATCATAATTTTTTGTTATAATTTCTTACACAAAGTCCTCGTGCAAATAAATCAGTGAATAATTGGTTATTGATCATTATATTTATAACTAATACAATTAATTATAAATAATAAAAACTTCAGCTAACAATAGAATAATAAGTCAAAATAATAAATAATAAATAAATAATAAATAATAAATAATAAATAGTAAATAGTAAATAGTAAATAGTAAATAATAAATAATAAATAATAAATAATAAATAATAAATAGTAAATAATAAATAATAATAAAGTACAAAAAACCCTATTATTTGTAAGCATGTATGCAAAGCTTTGTAGTATTGGTTATATACATATAAAGACTCACCAGTGACTGAGCTAGCTCTCTAGCGCTGTCCAGGTCTTTGTACAGAGCGGCTCGTCCAAACTTCACGTCCAGAACCAGCGCCGACAGAGACTCGCTCCTTTCTTTGAGACGATCGAGGCTGGAACAGAAACATCTCATATATTTAAATGTATATTTACGAGACAGAGTATATTTCAGTATTCCTGTTACAAGGCAAGGCAGGCAACTGCTAGGGGCCCCGGACCAGAAGGGGGCCCCCAAAGAAGGTAGATTAAGAGGGTCCACAGCAACGACAACATGAAACACCCTTTAATTTACTGCAACGACATGTCGGGAAACCCCTCAAGGCGGCCCCATGCACGGCGCGCAGTAACATGCTGCTTCTTATCTTAAGTTTCGTTGCCTTGCTCCACTCCGGGGGGGGGGGGGGGTCGAGGGGCCCCCAGTGAATGTTTGCCTAGGGCCCCCACAGACTCTAGAATCGGCACTGACTGGAGCACTCTTATGTCATATTAGTAACTACAGAATAAAGCTGCCATTATAATAGAGAAATAAAGAAATATATAAATACAAATAAATAAATACAAATAAATATAAATAGAAAACATTTATATTAAAATAAATAAATTCAAAAATAAGTTGTTAAATATAAACATGACAAAAAAATAATTATTCTAAATTATGTATTTACTTATATATTTATTTGTTGATCTTTATTTTAAATAAATAAATGAAATATATAAGGAAATGTATTAAAGCCATGTGAAGAAGACTTTGGGGTATAAATTCATATTCATATTAGTCATTTAAATTATTTATTTTTCTATTTTCTAATTAAAATTAAATGTATTTAAACATTTCCTGAACTTATTTTGTAAATATTATTAATTGTTTTATTTTTTTTTAATGTCAGTGTTAGGCCTCCATCAGTAACCGCAGTACCAGTGATGAGAGGCAGGCTGTTGACGGTGCTGGTGGCGTCTCTCAGGTCGTACAGGACTCGATCTGCAGGGACCAAACTCTCCGTCTGACCCACAATGCAACAGCCCACCGAGCCCAGGATCTCCAGGATCTGCACATTAAAAAAAAGAAAAGAAGAATAAAATACACATCAATTATTTTACTACATGTATTCAGGCATGTGTTATTATTTTATATTTTAATGTGTTTTTTTTGTATATTCAGTTTTGTTTTTAATTCTTTTGTTATATATTTTCTAAAACAATTTCTGGAACATGAATTTCCTTACAGATTAATTAAGTTAAATGTTATTTTATTTGGAAAATCCTGCAAGAAATAAAGTGGGTGTTACAGCCGCCGCCTTCTATCTGCCCATTAGCCTTTCAGTAAGTGTTTGCAGCTGTGTGTGATATGTATATGAGCTGTGCCGTTGCCCAGACGCCATTGGATGCCGGCTTCCTGTCCCTCCCCCGGTAGGCGTGACCGAAGATCTGGATTGGAGCATGCCGGGCCTGACTCTCCAATCCCCGCACACACCTTCCGGGGTCAACTACAAGAATGTGTGCACCTCAGTTAGTCGACAGAGGTCTGAATCTGAGGCAGATACATCGTGTGATAGCCCGTTAACTGTGGTTAACTCAGCTGGTTGTATATTTGTGCTTGTTCTTGTCACTCTGTTTATCTTGTAATACAACGTTAACTGTGGTTAACCCTGTACCCAGGCTGTGTTTTGGTGACTGCCTATTTTTGTTAGCCTAATTCTTTGTATCCCACTTTAGAAGTGAGGTTTTCTTTAGGTTATTTTGTTGTTAGTTATTTTGTTTATACTAACTCTTATTTAAAGAGTCTCCCTTAGTTCTTTTGTTGTTTGTTTAAAGCGGTGCCTTTGTGGCCTTTTGCTTTGATTGTGGCTGTTTGTTGCCAACTCTATTGAGCACTCTCAATAAACAACTTCCAATTGACCAATTCCAACTGGTTATATGTTATTTTCCTCTTTCCACGAGCCGGACATAAATGGGGGCTCGTCCGGGAATTGAACCCGTGACCTCTCGCACCCCAAGCGAGAATCATTCCCCTAGACAGCCGCGACGTAACAGAGGGGAACGTATTTTTTATGCTGAACATATCCATCCCTACATGTATTATTTATCCTGAACCGTAGTATTCCTGGTTCTCCTGGTACTGACGACTGCAGGGTGAATGTCGAGGTAATGTTGTTGTTTACTTTGTGTTGAACAGTCGCACTAAATCAACATAATGTGAAGTCAAAGTCCCGAAAGCCATAAAACAAACACACACTGAAAGGTAAACGCAAAAATGAGTTAGCAATATGAACGAAGAGAATAAAGAGCTGCAGGAATGAGTCTTAAACCCAGATGTGACATCACTTCCTGTCCCCTGGTCTGGAAGTCAATGGTTTTCTGAATGTGTTTTAGTCTGAAATAAGGTCTGTGGTTAACACAAGCTGAAGAGATTTTAATTCCACGACATACAATACGTCAGTAAATACCCCAAAGGTGAATAAAAAAATATAATAATATGAAATATAACACAATATGATATGTTGTTGCACCTGAGCAGCTGATTGGTGGATGTTGAATCCAGGAATTGACTCCAGTTTATCCAGAGTTCCTCCTGTGTGAGCTAAGCCCCGCCCACTGATCATCGGCACCTGAGAAACAGACCTGGGCTCATTATGACATCATAGACACACACCTGAGGTCATTATGACATCATAGACACACACTGAGGTCATTATGACATCATAGACACACACTGAGGTCATTATGACATCATAGACACACACTGAGGTCATTATGACATCACAAACACACACTGAGGTCATTATGACATCACAAACACACACCTGAGGTCATTATGACATCATAGACACACACTGAGGTCATTATGACATCATAGACACACACCTGAGGTCATTATGACATCATAGACACACACTGAGGTCATTATGACATCACAAACACACACTGAGGTCATTATGACATCACAAACACACACCTGAGGTCATTATGACATCACAAACACACACTGAGGTCATTATGACATCACAAACACACACCTGAGGTCATTATGACATCACAAACACACACCTGAGGTCATTATGACATCACAAACACACACTGAGGTCATTATGACATCACAAACACACACCTGAGGTCATTATGACATCACACACAGAGTGCTCTTATCGGCAGACAATATCAGCACATTCTGATGTGGAATTTCAAAATAAAATCCCTCTAAAATGCCACAAATGCGCTGTGTTCCCATCAAATTAAGATTGTAGAATGTGTAGGAATGGATTACAAAATAAAAGCCCATTAAAATGTCTTAAAGAGCTGTGTTCAGATCAGTTTGCTATAATAAGAATGTTGTGATCTTACGCAGCAAATGGTTAAATCTAACTGTTATGATTTTTTTTTTAAATGTAATGATCAAGATGTTGTAACATGGCAAAGCATAAAAATAACTACTTACTTACCCCCAAAACAGACTAGATATCACGGCAAGAACTGATTTCAAAATAAAGGCCCTCTGACTTGTCACTTACGAGCTGAGTTCCCTAAGAAATAAAACATTTACATAAATACATTTAATTTTACCTTACAGCCGCAGGCAGCTAGGGCGGGTGCTAACACCAAACTGACTTTATCTCCGACGCCTCCTGTTGAGTGTTTGTCGACCACAAGCCCCGCCCACTCCTTCGGCCATGACATCACTTCCCCCGATGACATCATCTCACGGGTCAGCGTCTCGACTTCTTCGGGGACCATTCCCTTCTGCCAGATCGCCATCAGCATGGCGCCTGAACGGAGGAAAAAGGTGATGAAACAAAATGAAGAAAGGGACCGTGTAAGTTTTAAAAAACTCAGTCCACTAAAATGTGTTGACGTTGTTGAGCTGATGCACAAATGTCCCATAAAGAGAAGCCTCAAACAGTCCAAAAACACTTCTGAATTAAACTCAGCGTGTACCCATCATGGAAAATTATAATCGGTTTTATTACATGGCCTAGTTGAGTACTCGATTTTGATTGGTCAATTAGAACAATCCAGGGGTTGTTCATTTTCGCTAACAGACAGCTGCTAAGTAAAACAGACTGTTGCTAAGGAGAACCGACTGCTGCTAAGGAGAACAGACTGTTGCTAAGGAGAACAGACTGTTGCTAAGGATAACAGACTGCTGCTAAGTAGAACAGACTGTTGCTAAGGAGAACAGACTGTTGCTAAGGAGAACAGACTGCTGCTAAGTAGAACAGACTGTTGCTAAGGAGAACAGACTGTCGCTAAGGAGAACAGACTGTCGCTAAGGAGAACAGACTGCTGCTAAGGATAACAGACTGTCGCTAAGGAGAACAGACTGTCGCTAAGGATAACAGACTGTCGCTAAGGATAACAGACTGCTGCTGAGGATAAGAGACTGCCGCTAAGGATAAGAGACTGTCGCTAAGGATAACAGACTGTCGCTAAGGATAAGAGACTGCCGCTAAGGATAACAGACTGCGGCTAAGGATAACAGACTGCCGCTAAGGATAACAGACTGCCGCTAAGGATAACAGACTGCTGCTAAGGATAACAGACTGTCGCTAAGGATAACAGACTGCTGCTAAGGATAACAGACTGCTGCTAAGGATAAGAGACTGCTGCTAAGGATAACAGACTGTCGCTAAGGATAACAGACTGCTGCTAAGGATAACAGTGTGTTGCTAAGGATAAGAGACTGTTGCTAAGGATAACAGACTGCTGCTAAGGATAAGAGACTGCTGCTAAGGATAACAGACTGTCGCTAAGGAGAACAGACTGTCGCTAAGGAGAACAGACTGCCGCTAAGTATAACAGACTGTCGCTCAGGATAACAGACTGTTGCTAAGGATAACAGACTGTTGCTAAGGATAAGAGACTGCTACTAAGGATAACAGACTGTCGCTAAGGATAACAGACTGTCGCTAAGGATAACAGACTGCTGCTAAGGATAACAGACTGCTGCTAAGGATAACAGACTGTCGCTAAGGATAACAGACTGTCGCTAAGGATAAGAGACTGCCGCTAAGGATAACAGACTGCGGCTAAGGATAACAGACTGCCGCTAAGGATAACAGACTGCCGCTAAGGATAACAGACTGTCGCTAAGGATAACAGACTGCTGCTAAGGATAACAGACTGCTGCTAAGGATAAGAGACTGCTGCTAAGGATAACAGACTGTCGCTAAGGATAACAGACTGCTGCTAAGGATAACAGTGTGTTGCTAAGGATAAGAGACTGTTGCTAAGGATAACAGACTGCTGCTAAGGAAAAGAGACTGCTGCTAAGGATAACAGACTGTCGCTAAGGATAACAGACTGCTGCTAAGGATAACAGACTGTTGCTAAGGATAATAGACTGTTGCTAAGGATAAGAGACTGCTGCTAAGGATAACAGACTGCTGCTAAGGATAACAGACTGTCGCTAAGGATAACAGACTGCCGCTAAGGATAAGAGACTGCCGCTAAGGATAACAGAATGCCGCTAAGGATAACAGACTGCCGCTAAGGATAAGAGACTGCCGCTAAGGATAACAGACTGCCGCTAAGGATAACAGGCTGTCGCTAAGGATAACAGACTGCCGCTAAGGATAACAGACTGCCGCTAAGGATAACAGACTGTTGCTAAGGATAACAGACTGTTGCTAAGGAAACAGACTGCACTGCTAAGGATAACAGACTGCTGCTAAAGGATAACAGACTGTCGCTAAGGATAACAGACTGTCGCTAAGGATAACAGACTGCTGCTAAGGAACAGACTGTCGCTAAGAGAACAGACTGCTGCTAAGGATAACAGACTGTCGCTAAGGAGAACAGACTGCGCTAAGGATAACAGACTGTCGCTAAGGATAAGACTGCCGCTAAGGATAACAGACTGTCGCTAAGGATAACAGACTGCTCTAAGGATAAGACTGTGCTAAGGATAACAGACTGTGCTAAGGATAAGAGTGCTAAGGATAACAGACTGTCGCTAAGGATAACAGACTGTCGCTAAGGATAACAGACTGCTGCTAAGGAAAAGAGACTGCTGCTAAGGATAACAGACTGTCGCTAAGGATAACAGACTGCTGCTAAGGATAACAGACTGTTGCTAAGGATAATAGACTGTTGCTAAGGATAAGAGACTGCTGCTAAGGATAACAGACTGCTGCTAAGGATAACAGACTGTCGCTAAGGATAACAGACTGCCGCTAAGGATAAGAGACTGCCGCTAAGGATAACAGAATGCCGCTAAGGATAACAGACTGCCGCTAAGGATAAGAGACTGCCGCTAAGGATAACAGACTGCCGCTAAGGATAACAGACTGCGCTAAGGATAACAGACTGCCGCTAAGGATAACAGACTGCCGCTAAGGATAACAGACTGTTGCTAAGGATAACAGACTGTTGCTAAGGATAACAGACTGCTGCTAAGGATAACAGACTGCTGCTAAGGATAACAGACTGCTGCTAAGGATAACAGACTGTCGCTAAGGAGAACAGACTGTCGCTAAGGAGAACAGACTGTTGCTAAGGAGAACAGACTGTCGCTAAGGAGAACAGACTGCTGCTAAGGATAACAGACTGTCGCTAAGGAGAACAGACTGTCGCTAAGGATAAGAGACTGCCGCTAAGGATAACAGACTGTCGCTCAGGATAACAGACTGCTGCTAAGGATAACAGACTGTTGCTAAGGATAACAGACTGTTGCTAAGGATAAGAGACTGCTACTAAGGATAACAGACTGTCGCTAAGGATAACAGACTGTCGCTAAGGATAACAGACTGCTGCTAAGGATAAGAGACTGCTGCTAAGGATAACAGACTGTCGCTAAGGATAACAGACTGTCGCTAAGGATAAGAGACTGCCGCTAAGGATAACAGACTGCGGCTAAGGATAACAGACTGCCGCTAAGGATAACAGACTGCTGCTAAGGATAACAGACTGTCGCTAAGGATAACAGACTGCTGCTAAGGATAAGAGACTGCTGCTAAGGATAACAGACTGTCGCTAAGGATAACAGACTGCTGCTAAGGATAACAGTGTGTTGCTAAGGATAAGAGACTGATGCTAAGGATAACAGACTGCTGCTAAGGATAAGAGACTGCTGCTAAGGATAACAGACTGTCGCTAAGGATAACAGACTGCTGCTAAGGATAACAGACTGTTGCTAAGGATAATAGACTGTTGCTAAGGATAACAGACTGCTGCTAAGGATAACAGACTGTCGCTAAGGATAACAGACTGCCGCTAAGGATAACAGACTGCCGCTAAGGATAAGAGACTGCCGCTAAGGATAACAGACTGCCGCTAAGGATAACAGACTGCCGCTAAGGATAAGAGACTGCCGCTAAGGATAACAGACTGCCGCTAAGGATAACAGACTGTCGCTAAGGATAACAGACTGCTGCTAAGGATAACAGACTGTAGCTAGGTAGACCAGACGTTAAACAGTTTTTACCTGTCTGACAGTCCTGAATCGTTTTGTTTGTAACAGCGTCAATAAATGTTTTAATTTCTTCGTTCGCCAGCATTTCTCCATCTCTTTTCTTCCTGATCAGATCCTGGACGGACGTCATGGCGACCTGGAAAAAAACAGGTTTAGAAAGACGCACTGAAAATAATGCTAATGTTTATTCTGCTCATGGTTTCAACGTCATGAGTTTCTGCAGAATCATTTCCTCTTTAAAGATCAGATCATAATAAACGGATAAATTAAAGTGGCTGTAAAACATAATGTTTAACCATAAACACACACTCACACACACACACACACTCACACTCACACTCACACTCACACTCACACTCACACTCACACTCACACTCACACTCACACTCTCACACACACACACACACACACACACACACACACACACACACACACACACACAGCAGCGTACCTGTTCCCAGTAGATTCAGACTGAGGTTTCTCACGATGAAACAGTCACAGGTCAACAGTCCGTCGGCCAATAGGAGAGCAGGGAGGAGGAGGGCAGCCAATCAGGAGGCAGCTCTGGTTCACTCAGTGTCCACAACACCACAGGGCAGTAAGTTGAGTCCTGTCACTGCGAATAACAACGTTTCCCTTAAAGCTGAATTAAATCTCTGAAGTCATGACTTGTTTCAGTTTTTGTGAATTCGTTTTAATTGAGAATTTTACGATCTGCAACTGACATTTTTTTACGAATAAATACAAATTAATAATAATAAAAATAGCTATGTATATATAAAAATAAAAATAAATTAAAGGGAAGAAAGCTCATTAAAATACAATTAAAATAATAAGATATTTGTTTTTAATAAAACATCAAATCTGCGAACAAAAGATAACCCTCAAATATCAAAATATATATGAATAATATATACAAATAACAATATATATTATAGCCATTTTGTTTCATCTTTAAGGAACTAAATTATGTTGATTTAGATTAGCACATTTCAGAAAACTTGCCATTTAAATTGAAGTATAGGACAAAATGTTATTATTATATTATAAATTCTATAGTATAACAGATGCTTTTATAGCCCTTAAGTCCTGTTGCATTTTAGGTACGTTTTCACTTTAAGTATATACTAATAAATGCTATTTTAATTCTAAATATTTGTGTGTATTTATATATTATTTCTGTGTGTAGTGGAGGGTGCGTTTCCTTGTGCAATCCTGTATTATATAATGATAATAAAGCTGGACCTTGAACCAGCGACCCTCATCTCCGTGAGCAGGAAAAGGTGGAAAAATGATAAAAGAAAGATTAAAACGAGCCGCACACACTGTCTTTGCATAACGACTGGATACAGTATTTCATTTTACATTGTTGTCTATTATATATATATGTATTTTTTCTTATTTCTGCATTTTACTTGCACTTTTATGTCTTTTGCGATATTAGATTTCCTTTTATGTCGTAAAACGGCTGTAGGAACATCTTTATTGTGTAAATTACAATCATGCTGCACTTTAAAAGACTGAAAACAAACAAGTTGCAGCTTGTAAATCACTACACATGTTCTCTATGATTGTAAAATAATGATACAGTATAACACGTACTGTCTCAAAGTACACATACAGTAAAAAACAAGTGCTTTTACTGTCTCAAAGCTTGTCATTTATTAACCCGGTTTCAACCTTTCAGCGTCAAGACCATGGGTGTTTCTCAATGTCGAGGACGCTTCCTTGGTAGCACATGTCCCTCCGAGTCAGGTCCTTCAGAAGCGAGGCAAGAACCCTTCCTAGCCTCGGTAAACGAAGAATGGTGGAACAGGTGTGCAGGTGTGCGTCACATGCGAGGCCCCGCCTTAAATGGAGCGCGATTTCCGCCAAAGATTTGGAAATTGGTCCGTGCGCAAAGCATTGTGGGGATTTTAAGACCGCAACGAAGTACGCCGGCCTCGGTAGAACTCCAAGCATCCTGGACATCCGAACAGTCCTTCGGCGGGACTCGATGACGTAGCATCCTTGAAATAGTGGCTCTGGAGCATCCTTCCTCGACATTGAGAAACACCCCAGGTCAGAGGTGAGCGCTCTTATTGTGAAAGAACCACACAGGAAGTCCTCAGGGTGTTTTAACTTTGTAATAAATGACCGTTTATTATTATAAAGATTACAATCTGTTGCGTTTTGCAGAGCTCATCGGTTGTCATGTGTGTGCTCTTCAGTTTATAGAAAAGGGAAGAAAATAAAACTACAAGTACACACACGCCACTCACTCCAGAAGAAACTACAAACATCCTGTAAAAAGAGGAAGCTAGAGAGGATGAGGAGGAGGAGGAGGAGGAGGAGGAGGAGGAGGAAGGTAGCAATAAACCATAATAACCAGGTGAGTGTCAGGAGGAGGAAGGTGTCACATGTAGGTTAGAAAAGCCAGGATTCTCAGCCAATCAGCAGCAAGTAGCTATTTCCTCTTTGATATTTACCACTATCAATGCTTTCTATTGAGCAGCGATGGAAGTAGTTTTTTGATTGTAAGTAAAAGTAGTAGAACTACATTATCAAAATACCCTAAAATGTATTTCTAACGGTCTGTTTTAGCAGCTTCCCCAGATCTTACCTGAATCTTCCATTTATCTTTCCTTCATATCCATTAGATCTTCTCCGAACTATCCTTAGATCTTTCTTCAATCTTCCCTGAATTCTCCATCCTTGGGGCCCATAGATAAAAAGATAAAGATACATTTAGCGGCGGATCTGATTCTGAAACACCGATTGGAAATAACTGAAACGGCCTTGGTGGAGTTAATTAAACACACTCTGGGTACTTAGCATCACTGCCAATTAGCCACATAAATGGGGCGAAGCCTGCGAGCTAGTTCAGGCAGTCAACTCGAGCACCAATCAGACATTAACACGTGGCGCACCTCGTCCCTCTTACAACCAACCAAACACATTCTCCTAAACATGCCGCTCTATTTAAGCTGCCAGGTCTTCCTGCCTCTGCCTCGCTATGCTGCTGCTGTGTTCACTTGCTATTGCTACGTTCATGTTCCTGCTGCTGTGTTTCATGTTGCTGCTGCTCGCCTGCCCCACCAACCCAGCTCCCACCCCAGCTCCCACCCCAGCTTCCACCTGTAGGCTCGGGGGGTAGTTATCTAATCATCACTCAATGTTCTTTGTAAATCTGTGGAGTGATGAGGCCCGAGCCTAGACGCCAAACTCAAACTATATGCTGCTTCTAATAAACATATTAAGAAACACGTGAGTTGTCTGACTGAACTCTTTCCTTTGGGAATGATGCTAGCATTAGCTAACAAACATTTAGCTGAAAGACAGATGAAGAAGAAACATGTTCTCTGCTAAGTAATCCATGTTTACATCTTAGAAGAACCCCTGATTTGATTTTAAAAGCAGAATTTTAAAATAAAATAGGGACTACTTTCCCAGTGGAAGAACACCAGCAAGAGATATTTTAGGTTTACTGGCTTCTGATTGGCTGAGAAATCCGACACCAAATGAATGACCTCATGTTTGTCTTAGTGTACGGGGGGGGGGGGGGGGGGGGGGGGGGGGGGACCTGAGGTCAGAGGTTAAGAGGTCACATGACCTCCCCATCACTGATTATCATCGTTACAATGAAGAGAAAGCGACAGCCCACGTCTCATTCTGTGGAAAACTTGTACAGTAGACTATAGTCCTTTATAATATATACTACACGTACAGAATGTGTGTTCATGTGATATTCACTCAGTGTAAACAGCTACACACGAGCTCTTCTCAAGAGGATTTAGAAACATGTTGTGGTGGTTTTTATTGGTAAGCTAACGTCAGCTAAAGATCAGGACAATTTCAGAACATTTCCAAACCAACAATCGGAAAAGTTTGCCTCCCTTAGCAGCGTTTGGCCGAGTTAACAGAAGTGAGCAAATTCGCAGTCTTTGAACTTCGACAATTGTTCCTAAAACCCCATTATTTCAAATCCCAAATTGATCTGAAAGTTGTCCAATAGCCCGTAAACCTCCACCAAAAAACATTGTTCCCAAAATGGCCATTGCTCAAAATACTCAGTTTCCCTGCGATGAACGCAAACACAGGAGTCATTATTTAGAACATCGAATTTCACAATTTCTGATTCCTTATTTTCCAAAAGCCCTAACCTAACCAGCCCTAATTGGTCATTACTGATTGGCTAACTTGGTTGTATTTACGCATTAAAGGCTATATTCTTTAGGTTAAGGGTTAGAATATCACAGTAAAACATTTGGACTTTTGGAACAATGGCATGGTAAAACTTCTACGTACAATTTGACGCATTTTTCCTAAAGTGGACGAGAAGCACTTTGTACGAACTATTCAGTCTTAAGGTTACCTCGAAATTCAACATCAGCTGTGTCAATTAATTCAAGGGTGCTTGTGTCAATTGGGAAACTTGGAAAAAAAAGCCCTCCCACAGAAATACACATTATTTGGTACTTTTTTTAAAAACCTCACTCTTAAATACCCAGAATAAAATGGTACATTTAGGAGAAAAATTATCGGATCAAATCTGAGATTATAAAGTTATACATTTGCAGGAAAAAAATGGTAAATTCTCTGTAAAAATGGAAAAAAGAATCAGGATTTTTTAGCGTCTATTCCCTTTAACTAATTCCTTATTTTCATCCCACACAATTTAGATTTATAACACCAGAAAATATTCAATTTACTCGTAAATATAACATTTTAATCTTGCAAATTCAGAGATGTTGTCTATTTTCCCTCCCCTCCCCCTTCTCCGTAATTATTTGGAACTTCAATAAATGGATAGCATGATAAAGTTAATATAGATAACATTTATAAACTCATACAAGTGGATTTAGAGTTACGAATAAAGATAAACTGAAGATAAACAGCTGATGTGTGGCTGTTTACAAAAGGCTGAATATCACAAAAGCCTTTCAGTCTACCAAAATATTCCGTATACATTTCATCATCTTACTATACTTTATATATTACACTATAGCTACATTATTATAGGATAATATATATTATACAGACTATAAAGTCTACTGTATTGTGCTGTACAAAGACTATACAATCTAGAACTCTCTCAGGAAAATGGCACCGTGAACTTTTACAACTTTGGGATTCATGATTGTGGTTCGGCTCGAGTTCAGGTACTTCGGCTGGGAGTAAAAAGCGATATATAAACGCGGTTATATTCGTTGTTTTGTGGAAACAGGCACTGGCAAGTTGATTGTGCTTTAGAAAGGGGGGATTCAAGAGGAGCATGTCAGTGAGATTGTGTCGTTAAATTACTGTGTGAAGATATTTGGAACAATGGAGTTGTTGTATCGTAAGTGTCTCCGTTAAAGTCATAATTAACTCAGATTCCTAATTAAAGTAGAAAAAGTTAAAGAAATACACCTTTTAGTGACTTCAGATATTTAATTCACTTGAAGTAGAAACTACATTTTAAATCTAGAGAAATGGTGTTAAATTAACTTTATTTTAAGTATAAAAGGTGTCAGCTAACAATACTAAAAAGCTAGCATTAGCTTTTTAATTAATTTCTAATTAAATGCTTTTTTTTATAAGGCTGGGCGATATATCCGATGAATTTTTGGGTCGTACTTTACATACTAACCAACGGTTATATCTGGGTAATATAACACTGAATTGTGTGTAAAATGGGTAAAAACGGAAAATCACATTTCAAGATTGCAAGGCAAAACTATTTAGTGATGATGTAGTATTAGTTTGTTGAAAATTGGTTACCCGTCAACAATAAAATGGTTAAATCCAAGCAATATTTGGTTAAAAACTGTAATAGGGTGATATTGTCATGACATTTCCTTAAAGGTGGGGTCGGTCATTTTGGAGAAACCAGCTCGAGTGCGCTAGAATTTGAAAATACACAGCCGGAAAAAATCTGCCACTTCCTTACAGAGCCCCTCCTCCAACACACACGAACGCACACATGACCAATGAGGGCACGAGGTCAGTTTGTGCACAGATGGAAGGCTGACAGGCAGGTAGGCCATCCAGTTACTTTAGCCGGGCCGGCTCAGATGATTGGTCGTGCTTTTCACAGTACTACGGCTTCCACAGATGACATTTTTTTATGGATTTTTTGTCAAAGCACTTCAGATATTCATTGCTATCGGGATGTTAAGAGCATTCCATGGAATATAACAAAAGTGTATCTCGAGCCGGTTTCTCACCTTAATCTACCCTACCCCACCTTAATAAGAGGTCTTTTTGACCCAAACAAATTGGCAAAAAATTCCCATAAAGCGAATTAACGTAATTGAGAATGCAATTTTCGTGTGAAAATGTTTTTTTGTAGGAGACCAGTTTGTTGGATAATATCAGGCGCATATTAAACTGTAATTGGGCAACTCCATTTAAGACGTCTATTATAAACTCCTTATATGGTCTGGAGGAAACTCCACGTATGGCAGGGACAAAATCCCCAATATGGCAGGGAGAAACTCCATGTATGGCCTGTTCCTGGTGATTTAGCCGCACTTGATTGATTCATTTAGGATTAATAGCGTTAAGAGTTTGGTGTGTGAGTGTAAGGAAGGGATAGGAGGGGAAGGAGGAAGGTATTGTTCTGTACAGATGGCTTTAAACAGATAGCACCATGTACAGTAAGCCCTCGGTAAAGCAGGTTAGAAACCAGTTGGAGCTCTGCTGCAGCTCTCCCTGAAACACACAGCACATCATCAGCACAAAGTCACACTCATTGACAAATCATCATGAGTTTCAGAACGCCGCCGAAAATTCAAATTCAACGACCTCAGAAATTCAACTCATTGTCAAATCATAAGGAACTCAAAAATTCATTTTTCCAAACTATTATAAACTCTGTAAAGTCATCACCACCACATTATTATTACTTGTTATTCATAAATTCTAAATGATCAGCGTTAAGATATGAAAAACGAAATAAACAAAAATTCATCATGGGTGATATTTAAAAAACAGAAGAAAAGAAGTCACGAGAAAGACGGAGATATATCCTCAACATATCTCCCGTTGTTTTTGATGTAGAGACTCGCTAATCGTCCAGATAAAGTCGCCCGGGGAAGCAGAATGGCACGAGGAAAATAACCCGTCATTATATTTGTTTACAGTTTGTCGGATCAGCTCTTTGATCCATGTCTTTCACCTCTAGATAATAACAATAGAGGTCTGTGTCCAGTGATTAGCTTAGTATGCTAACGGTATGCTACAGAACACTATGTGGATGTTATGAGCTGGCTTTAGAATTTTCCTGAAGTCTTTTTCAGGCCAAAACCAAATAAATTAACTTTTCTGAAAGTCCAAAGTGTTTTTAGTTGTATGTTTTTAGATAAAAGTCCTTTTATTGGAAATAGTGAGCAAGCACCTGGATAAATCAGACATCTGTTATATTGCACAAATTGTGTGCAAGTTGGTGAGAGGTTGTTAAACCGATATGTTTGGCCCTATTAACTTAAATTCATCAAGACTTTTCTTTGATTTTGGAATTACTATTCACCATGCCAGAAAAACATAGTTTTCTTTAAGAATTGAAATTCGTTGAGGTGAAAGATTAAAGAACGGTCATTTTCTTGGTTAAGTACTTCAATAAATAACACTAAAGCTAAATACTGGCCACTGAAATAGTTAGAGGCAATATTTTTCCCTCGATCGACTTATCGATGCAGTTTTAACTTGGACAGTGATCATCATCTGACTTTGTCATATTTTTCGGTGCAACTTTCATAATCGCAACACACTTTTGCAGGCGTGCAACTTTTCCAAAGGGTTTTCAATAGTATGTTTTTAAAGAAAAGTCCTATGTTTAGAAAGTAGGGTTAATAAACAAGACTTTTATTGCACCACTTGTTAAAGAGCGGGGTAACCTATTGAAATAGTTTTTCTGCTGTTAAACCTGGCCTTCTAAACCAAGACTTGTCTCTAATTTTAAATTCATCGTTCACCGTGGAGGCATGCGACAAAAACTACCTTTTTTCAAGAATTCAAGGTAATTGAGATGAGTAATTGATAAACACATGGTTTTTGGGTGAATGAATTACTTCAATAAATACCACTAAAGCTAGACACTGGACACTGACCTCGGTGCTACCACTCTCCGGTGTGTGTATTGATCAAAGAGCTGATCAGCCAAAGAGTCAGCGAGATCACTCGGAGATACAAACTCCACGTTGGTAAAAAGGTCTAAAGATTCAATCACTGTTAAGATTTTTCTAGTCAAAGAGATGGCGTTCGTTTAGTGTTTAATGTCTGTAATGAGGTCACAGTTCAGGGTGTCTAAGGGTTGGCAGGTCAGGGGTCAAGTGGATCCGTCCAGCAGCGTTCGGAGGGCCCTCTCGATGTTGATCCGGTGACCCAGTCTGGTGACGCCCAGCTCCACGTAATCCTCCTTCGTTAACGCCGGGAGATGGGAACCCTCGATTTCGTGCTCCTGGAAGCGTTGGCGATGTTCAGCGAGTCCGACGCTTTCCAGCCAATCGCCGACGTCGTATTTATTCCACAGGTTGAGTGGACGCTGTCTCCATGGCCTCAGGGCTAAGAGAGGCCCGCTGAGGACGGGGGAGGGGCATGGGGAGGCGTGGGGGGACGGAGAGGGAGATCTGGAGCGCGTTCTCGCACTGGCGCTCCGCATCACAAACCGAACTTCCTTTGGTTCGGAGGGGAGGCTGAGACTGGACGACTTCAGGATGGTTAGACCGCGACCGGAGCTTAAATCGGGTCTTTCTGAGCAGGGGGCGGAGGAGGAGGTGATTCCTATCGACCTATCGGAGGGGGAGGGAGAGGGGGAGGGGCTTCGGCGCGTCACGGGGTATCGATTTCCCGGTCGGACTGTATAGCCCGAGCCGAATCCTCGCTGGGAAATAGTGTGGAGCTCACCGAGACTGGAGAACAACCTGAAACACATTGAACAATATATAAATCAGAATTGACATAGAATTCCTTGATTAGTCCGACAGAGGGGAAATTGACATCGTTACAGCAAAGAGACAATAATGATAGAGACAAAATAAAAACAGGATTTAGTAAAGTGGCATGCACACTTATTGAACATTTGCCTGTAAACTAGTTAGCCAGACATGCTAATGTTTGCAGTTTACATTAGAGGACTTGAACACAGGTTATATCTATTCTTTGCCCTTTCGCTTGTATATTTGCTATTGGAAAGAAAATGACTTTAACGGCGGCACCATGCTGTTGAGAAAGGCTTGCTAGGCTAAAATTGGGCAATCATTGTTTTAGTGTTAAGAAAATTGTCAGTTTCAAGGTGTTATTCAAAATCCAAATGGACCGTCATTTCAGGCATTAGGCTGTGAAGAAGGTGCATGTTAGTTAGCTGTTAGCGAATCTATTAGCGATAATGGGAAATGTTTACCAGAGGTTAAAAACCTACGATTTACTCTCTCCATTGTCCACACATCTGGAAGAACATAAACAACATATTCTGTTACAACATGCAAACACAGTATCTGCTAACGGTGCGTTCACACTGGACACGAAGCCACCACCGAGTAAAGCGATGCATCCGATGTGAACGCACCTTAACTGGTCCGTAGTAATGCAGTATTTATAGTTAAAGGTCTCCTATTATACTTTTTAAGCATATAATATAGGTTCAGATATATACAAATGTATAAAAAACATGTCTATGAAGTGTTTTGCTCAGAATACCAAACAGATCACCCATTCTAGCCTCATACCCTCTATTTCAGCCCTGTTACTAAAGTGCTGATTCTGGGTATAAAGTTTAAAAAAAAAAGGGTCAGAGGGTCCGCATTTCCGATATTACGTCATATCGGCAGCAAATCTGGATCAGCTCTGTTGTCCCCCCATTTTTAGAGATTTGGTACGGAGAGAGAGGGTTTTATTTTCTGACACTTTGTGAGTCTCCTGACACACCGGGGACACATATTTATGTATATAAGACATCAAAAATGCATTTTGCATAATAGGAGTCCTTTAAAGGCAGTTTGTAGTACCTGGCACCTCCTACTGGCGACCTCCGGCCCGGATCCAGGGGACTCGGCTCCTCCCCCAGAGAATGACTGTCTTTATTGAGCAGCTGTAGCCGATTCACCAGATCCAGTCCGGACCCGGCCCTGCCGCTCAGCTCCAGAGCCGAAGACGACCGGTTGCTCAGATCCACAGCTGACCCGGCAACATGACCCCCGAATGCCGCTGGACGGCCGCCTTCATCTGGGCTGAATCCCCGACGATCGTCATCCCCGCCGCCCCAAAGCTTCGACCTTCTCTGGAAAAGATAACGAGGCTGACGTCCACCTCCACCAGTGGGTGAGGAACAGAGAGGGGAGGAAGGGGAGGAGGAAAAGGCAGCAGACGGGAGGAGCTCACTGTCCGATGATTGCTTCAGAAGAGGATCACGGAGCGCGGAGCGACCGCGACCTAACGGTGAACGAAGGCGTGGTTTCAAAACAGATGGGGAGGTGGTGGGGAGGAAGGGGATGGGTGAGTAGCTGTAGGGGAGGAGGGGGAGGATGGATCAGGAGGGGAGGCCAAGGTGATGGAGGGAGGGAGAGAGCTGGGGGAAGAGCTGTCATGTAGACGTTCGTCACTTTCATCCTCATCACCTCGTCTACCTAGAGAGTCAGGATCTCCTCCCCCTCCCTCCCCCCCTCGTCGAGTCAACAGGGTGAGGGAGGATGGGGGAGGAAGAGGGGGAGGACTGGCGAAGCCAGCGGGGGGAGTAACCAGGCCAATTCTGCGAAGCTCCTCCCTGGTTTCCTCATCGCTTGACGACAATAACGCCGGCGGGAGTGTTACCGTATAAGCCCCGCCCTCCTCCTCGGAGCTGCCCACTGTTAGGCTCCTGCGCCTGTCAATCAGAGCGGCGTGACTCTCATTGGCCAGCGGTGGCAAAGGGGTCGGTCTCCAACGCTCGGGCGATGGAGCGGCAGGCGATGTAACTCCTCCCTCGGTTTCCGGACGCTCCACCGGTCCGTCGGGGAACAAAGGCGGCGTTATGCGTTTGTGCCTCAGTTCCGGACTGGTTTGAGGGGTGGTACGCTTTGTTCGCTGCTCTGGGCTCGTCTGAGGGGGGGTGCGCTTGGATCGAGGCTCTGGGCTGCCCTGCGGGTGGGGATAGGGGTGCGCTTGTGTCGTCCGTCTGGACTGGCAGCAGGGGTGGGGATAGGTGAGGCAGATCCGTGTTTATGTCGAGGCTCTGGACTCGGGGTTCGGGCGGTGAGCGCTCGTTCTCGTGCAGCAAGAGCCAGGGCGAGTGGAGACGAGGGGTCTGAAGAGACAAGAAATTTAGTATGGATCGGTTTTAATGCGTTATTATATATACTTAAGGCTCTGTTCTAGGTTCTGTTCTTTCGAGTACCTCAGGGCTCTTCTCTAGTTCCTTTCAAGTTTTGCGTAGTATCGTAAGGCTCTTTCCTTGCTACACTTTTAATTTTGTTGCTCTGTTCTAGGTCCTCCTCTCTTTTTTCGAAGTTTTTTTTTGTTGGAGTGGAGACGAGGGTCTGAAGAGACAATAGATGATTTAGTATGGATGGGTTTCAATGCGTCATTATATCTTAAGAGTACCTTAAGGCTCTTCCCTAGGTTCTGTTCTTTGAAGTACCTCAGGGCTCTTTACTAGTTCCTTTCAAGTTTTGCGTAGTATCTTAAGGCTCTTTCCTTGCTATCCATTCAATTTTGTTGCTCTGTTCTAGGTCCTCCTCTCTTTTTTGGAAGTACCTAGAGATCCTGTCATATGGCTTTTTCTATTTCGTGTTGTACCTCAAGTCACTGTCGAAGGTCCTGTTCTAGTTCCTTATCTCTTTAATGGAGGTACTCATGCATTCATCACATTGTGGAGTACCGCAAGGCTCTGTCCTAGGTTCTGTTCTTTGGAGTACCTCAGGGCTCTTAACTAGTTTCTTTCAAGTTTTGCGTAGTATCTTCCTTGCTTTTTCCTTGCTACCCTTTCAATTTTGTTTTTCAATTTTGTTTTGTAC